>VXBZ01005640.1:285442-318022 GCA_013399135.1 Heliornis fulica | reverse complement strand
GGTTTGCAGCTGGGTTTGTGGGCCAGCGCTGCGGTGGGGAGGCAGAGGGGGGGGGCAGGGATTGTTGGGGGAGGAAGGCTCTGCTGTCCCAGAGCTGGGATGCTGGGGCTTGCATCTCCCACAGCTGCCCCCACTGCCAGGCAGCACAGAATTGGGGGTCAAGCCCTGCAGCCAACCCCAGGGTGGGGGGCAGGGAGAGCCGGGGACGCTGGGGAAAGGAGCTGGTGGCAAACAGGACTCCCTGGCTTCAGTGGTCAAAGGGATGGGCTTTTCCTTGCCCAATGACAGAGGCATCGTGGCCAGGGCCTGTGGGCATCGCTGCTATTGGGAGCATGGCTGGTGCTGGACCTTCCCTGCCCTAATTTGGGCAATGCCAGGCTGGGAACTGTCTTATTTCCAGAATAAATGTATTCCTGGGAAATTCCCACCCTGAAGCACTGGCCTCTAAGCCCTGTGTTGTTTTTCCATTTCATCCAGCCATATTTTCATAACCAGCCATTGGGGGACAGGGGGACGACAGCCGTCACCTCCCAGTGACAGCAAATGGCAGCAAAGGGTGCGGGTGTCCCCCCACCATGCCCACCCCGAACCGAGGCAGTGCAGCTCCCTCACACCATCACTAACCCCTGGCTGTGGTGCTGCTGACACTGTCGGCAGCCGTTGGGATGGCAGGAAACCAGGCAGGGACCGGCTACAGACAGCGTAGAAGACTGACGTTAGGAGGCCGGGAGCTGTTCCTGGTGTATTATTATTGGCAGCCTCTGTTACAAGGAAATAAACCCAAACCCTCAACAGAACCAAGAGTAGACGTAAAGAGCAACGTGGTTTCTCCTCTGCCCAGCTGAGCTGTCGAGAATAAATCATTGGGGTTTTATGCAAACCCTCGGTGAGGCCGGGGAAATCTGCTGGGAGCCGGAGCGCTCAGGTCAGGGCTGTCCTGCCAAGAGACAATTCCAGCCTGTCCCGGGGCTGGAGGCGTGGGGAGCTGGGCCAAGAGCGGCTTCAGGAGGTGTCTCAAGTCAAGGAGTAGGATTCCAGGCTGTGGGGCCAGCAAACCCCTCTGGTGCTCAGGCAGCACCTGAAACCTTTCTGGAAGAGAAACCACCAGCTGAGCACCAGCAAAGGTCCCCCCAGCACCGAGGGGAGGCAGAGAGGCTCCATCAGCCCCTGTGAGGAGATGGCAGATGCTCGTGGAAGAATTCATCAGTTGATGTGCAGCACATCTACTCAGCATTGAAATGAAGGGTCTTGGCTCCTGGCCATGGCCGTGTCCCCCCACCCCTAGGCTGGGTAGAGGTGGATACCACTCCCCCCAAGCCTTCTGCCTGGGGATGTGCAGAGGCAGGACAGACCCCTCTGCAGCCTGTGACCTCCCCCCAAAACAAAAGCAGAGACAGCAGTTTGCAGTGTGTCTGTCTTTAAAATAAAGCACGACAGGATTGGAAGAGGGGGTTAACCTGCCAGTTCAGCAGAGTGCCCGCAGCGTATCGCAGCAGTTCATCTAGAAAAAAACCAGTTACACTTTACCAGAGCTTGGCCTGGATGGCTTTTGTTGAGCAAGTGTGGGGTTTTTTCCAAGGGTGAGGGCTTGCAAATGCCGGCTCCCAGTGGCTGGGCTGCTTTCTCTGTCGAGGAATCAAGCACCAGGCTTCATTCAGCCGGAGCTGGCTCCGCTGCCCCCGTGCCCCTGCCATGCTTTCACCTTCCATTAAAATCAAGACTGCACTGCAACAAGGCTGCAGGGAGCAATGTCAAAGCTAAACCAGATGCCATTCAGAGCTCATACTAAGGAGACATTGGACAGGGCAGTGGCAGGGTGCTGAGCCATGGGAACAGAGGGGATGGTCCGCAGGTCCGTGTCCCTGCCTGTCCATCCTCAGGTCCACGTCCCTGCTTGCTGAGTGGCTTCATTGTCTGTCCCATAACCTGCCCACGTACAGGCAGGTCCCTGCCCAGCACCCCATGCCCTGACAGGGCTGCAGGCTGTCCTGGCACAGGCATTTTTCAGCCAGATTTTAGGCAGCATTGGAGCCAAGTGGTGGCAACTGCAGAGAGATTTTTTTCCCAGGAGGATGGAGCCCACCTCTGCTTCTTGGTCCAGCACCTCAGGGGATCAAACATTTGTGTGGCTCAGCTTCATGTAAAAAAATGGAAAAAAAGAGGGGAAATGAAAAAAAAAAATAGGAAGAAGGGTAACCACCAGATCTGCAGCTATTGCTACTGGCTGCTCGTGCCTGGCCAGCCTGGGGGCAGCTCTCACCCACTCTCGATGTGAAAGCTGGAGATGCCCACACAGCCTGTCTGCTGTCCTCACCTCTTGTACACAATTCAAATGAGGGACTGGCTGGTGGCTCAGCAGAGATAAGCATGGTTTTCAGAGCTGGCATCCATAGAAACCAGAGAAGTTTCCATGCAGCCCTTCGCACCGCCAGCGTTGGGTGAAGTCCCAGCTCTTGTTACAAGTCTTGGGATTTCTGAGTGTCAAACCCAACGTGTGCTAATGCTCCCGACCAGGCGCCACAACAACGGCTCGCGGGGTCAGAGGGCTCGGATGTTGCACCTTGAACTGGACAGGCTCCCTCCCAGGCAGCTGCAGGCACCAGAGCTGCTCCTTAGCCCCAAGAAGGGAACCTGCCCCAGCCCCAGAGTCAGGGCACGGATTGGGGGGGCTCCAGAGGCTCACAAAGCCCCCTACAAACTGTTCCTGAGGCTTTGTCTGATGGCAGCACGGCAGAGAGGGAGACGGAGACAAGGAAAGGGGAGGAAAGGGGAAAAAGGAAAAAGAAAAAAGGAAAAAGATGAAAAAAATCCAGAGAGAAAAGCTAAGAGGTGCAAAGGAAAGCAAAGGCATGAGGTGGTGTTGCTGCATGGTCAGGGGTGCAGTCAGGCTGGTGAAGGGCTCTGAGGGCTCCAACATTGCCCCTGAAGGATGCCTGGGCACATCACCCCACATCCCATTGCTGCTGCTGCCTTTGGGGTTTTGTTCTGAAAATGAACTGAAATCCTTTTTCTGCTGGGGGCACCCAATGGCCCCAGTGCAGCACGGATGGCTCGTTTCCCTGGGTGGGGGGTGGCTTCCAGCTGGCCTCCTGGTGCCTTTGCCTGCCCAGCAGGCACAGCCTGCCCTGCGCCAAGGCTGGCAGAGGGGCAACCGTGTCCACAGCCGTGGGTGCTGTCAGGGACAGGCAGGGTGTCCTCACAGTGACCAGAGCAGCTCCAATGCTCCATCTGCCTGTTTTGAAGGGCTGCTTGGCCTCTATAGCACAAAAGCAAAGAGTAACAAACACCCCCCCACCCTCTGGCGTTGCTGCAAGCGCTTCGTCATGCAAAACCTCGGTGCAACGGTCCCCGCTGCGCTGATGTAACAATCCCTGTGGCCTGGGCTGCTGCTTGCCAAGGCAGCTGCTGGATTTCTAGGAAACCAGGAGATGGGGCAGGTAGAGTTGCTGCAGGGTTGTGGTCTGACGTGTCCAGACAGGGTACAAGGACCACGAGTGGTGGCTGCCTTGGAACAAAAGCCCTTGAGCAGCCGAAGCGGCTGCTGCACGGCCAGGCACAAGGGAGCCATCCACACCCAGCGTCCCCGAGCGGCAAGTGAGTCACTGCTCCGTGCCGGCAGCACCCAGCACCAGGGACATGCTGGCCCACACCCCTGCCGGGTCTTCTCGGGACGAGGAGGGCGGATAAACGAGGCGGGGGGAGGGGGGAGGACTCTAATTTTGGCCACACTGCAAAGGCTCCAGCCAGCAGGACACACAGTGTGGGGCAGGAGCGTGATGCCAGCCCCACACTCGTCCTGCTTAGGGCCCTGTGCTGACCTTTGGATAACTTTGTTTGCTGCTTTGGTTTTCCCCACAACTCCTGTGTGCAGTCCGGAGATGGACAGGCTTTGGGGTGGGACAGGACACAGGCCACTACTGGGAGATGGGGCACTGAGCCACACAGATGTGAAGGAACAAGTGTGGGGAAGCAACAGGGGCTCTGAGGGGAGAAGGCGGGAAAGGAACAGCAAAAAGAGGCTAAAATCTAAGGACAAATGTCTGCAGTGAAACACCAAAGCAAGACACTGGTCGAGGCCAGCTGATCTGTCGTGACGTGGGTGCAGTTGGGCACCATCCAAGGACCGAAGGGGCACAGAGGCTGCTGCAGTGTTTGCTGACAGGTCATCTGCTGCCCCACAGTGCTGTGCCAGACCCCTCAGCCCCAGGAGAGCTCACCCTGCCAGGGAGGAAACTGCCACTGCAAAACTGTACGCCCCACTCCCCCCCCCCACTCTCACACAGGCACAGGCGGATAAACAGCAAGCTCAGTAAAACCCCAAGTTCAAGACCTTGGAGCCTTTCAGGAGGAACATGCTAAATAAAGAAACAAAACACGCTGTGTAGTCTTCCCCATGAACATGTGCTGCAGATGAGCTGCCAAGCTGCACCCGGGGACAGCAAGGGGAGAGAAGACACACGGTTGTGGTCCCAGTGCTGTGTCGGTGCTTGGTTACCCGGGGCACTCAAGCATCTCAATCAAGGCCCCAAGTTTCATTAAACTTTGTTCCCCTCCTGGGTTTGGTGTGGGGGAGGTGTCTCATTCACCTCCACAGGCCTTTAAACCTCCACTCACCTTTAAACCTTCCTATCAGTTCCTGCAAACCCAGGACTAGGTGGGGGGTTCTGCTTAACTTTGCAGAGTGGGACATGCCAGCCGGAGACAAGCCCTGGGGCACAGACAGTGCTGCCCTCCAGCCTGAGCTGCCTCCAGTCCAGCTGCATCATCTCCCTCTGGGCAAGGACACTGGGCTGCACATCACGGCCACGGGGACAAGGGACCAAAGCAAATCCCCAGATGAGGCTTGGCAACAGCAATCCCCCCAGAAAGAGCAGCCAAGACCCCGCTGAGCACCATCTCAACCCCCTGTAATGGACCCCCACCATCCCCTGCCTGCTGAGACCCTCTGGGAGCCCGTGTCTCTTCAGCCAGAGCCTCCACATCTAAACATCATCCTGGGACACAGGGAGCCTCTTAAAGCTCCTGTAGCAGGAGGAGATTGAACAGCCCATTGCCTCACTAATACAGCCTGCTTGTCCACAGCCAGGCATGAGGGTGCTGAACTGCTCTGTGGGCGAGGAGTTGCCATTTATATAGAGCCTTTTGCCAGAGGGAACCCCATTAACACTGCAAATACCACATACTTGTGTGCAAGCTACTTGCATCACTCATGCCACCAACACATCGGTCACCTGAGACAGGGAGAACCACCCAGGGAAAGGTGGGCAAGAGGTAGATGCAATCAACCCAGCTGGAGTTTAGCCATGGCATGGGGGCAAAACCTCCACTCCTCTGAAGCTGCCCAGACATCTTCAGCTGTTGCACATGTTCAGGCTATTTCTATCTAATTTGAAAACAATCAGACAGGAGCAGCTCTTGCTTTTGTCTTCAGAAAAGCTGAAATTGCTTTCTGTCCTCAGAAAATAGGAAATTAGGAGCTGGCATTGCACTGTATTTCTACACAGTCAAGTTTTTGGTAGCAGCTCCCGCAGGTGAGGTGCAGCCAGGTCATGGCTCACTCAGATCTCCCGCAGAGGATTTGCTTCGCAGCTCGTCCTGCCCAGGCAAAAGTTGCCACCAGTGCCCTGACCCAGTAAATGCTGTAACTGAGAGGGGTTTCTAATAAAGGCCTGGGAATCGCAGCATGTTACAGTACAGACAGCTTTGGTGGATTAGAAACCTGATTAACGGCCTGGGTAGAGATTAGGAATGGCTATTTCGGGAGGGGGAGGTTCACAGCGTGTAATCACCAGCCTGAGCGGGATGGTTTCATCCCGCACTGGCTGTTTGCTGGGCGAGCGGAGCGGAGCCTTAGGCCCGCCCGGGGAGGCCGGGCAAGGGAGTAACCTCCTCTCTGCTAACAGACAGGTTTGTGTTTTCTGCAGTGCCCGACCCTGGCTGACCACAGCCATTACATGGGGGAAGTTGTATTTACATGTTTTAACTCTGAAACACTGAGCAAACAAGGAAAGATAATCATTAACTTTGGGAGCTGTTAACCTTCAGCCAGCGTTCTGGCTGGGGAAGGAGAGGGCTGCCAGAGCAAAGTCTCCATTTTAGTAAACACTGGATGAATTATGTGAGAAACCTTTTGCTTTTGTATATCATGGGTAGGTAATTAAAGGGCATTAATTTGTGCTTCCAGCTTCTAAGTGTGCAAGAAGCTTTTTATTTGGGGGTGGGGGGGGGTTGGGAAATCCACTGGTGTTGTGGGCTGGAGAGCAGGAGGAATGGAGGCACTATGGCATCACTGGAGGGCTGCCACTCAGACATGCTCGTCTTCTGTTGATTGTCATGGCAGAGGAAGAGTTTACAGGCCTCAAACTTGCTGCAGTTTAACCAGTAAAGCAGCAACAAGCTAGTGGCAAATGGCAGAGTGTCCTCTGCCCTGAGGTCTGGGGCTGGCCATGCCAGCTCCCTGCTGCAGGAGTAGGGTCCAGGCTGGGCAGGGTGGAATCACGGTGACTCCCTCCACCCCACCCCATCTGTCCGTCCCCAAACCAAACAGCATGAAATATCAGCTTATGACCATGACTCCTTAATGCTGACCCTGGGGTATTGTGTTCTGGAGGGGAGAGAGGAGGAACAACAAAAACAAAATGCTGCAGACTTTAGACTGTTATGACTATCATAAAAAAGTGGGAAATTGAGGAAGGAGGAAGACAAAAGAGGAAGAAAGAAAGGGAAGATAATGTAAGTAGACAGGCAGAAGCAGATTTAGTGCCTTATCAGTTATACTAGGTAACAAAGTGGAACGTGCCTGCCAATACAATAGTGTTTATTGGACCATCAGTGGGAAAGAGATGATTGATTCAGGCCCATAAGGAGATTATGGCCAGGAACAACCTCTGGCCCCGCAAGCAGTGGTCAGGAGCGCTGGGGTCTGCCTGTCTCTGGGCTGTGACCTGCCTGAGGCATTGCATCTCACCCAGCACAGGTGATGTTTAGCTGGTGGGCAGGCTGGTGGAGCAAGGCCCACAAAAAAAAAACCCAGAAAAACCCCAAAAAGAAGCAATTTTAGGTGCCATTTAATACAAGGCACAGAGATGGGCAGCTTTTGAGGACCTGGATTGTCACAACATTTCAGCTTTTCCCATCAATTTGCACTCTGGCTGCAAGAAAGGCTGTATGAGCCTTCTCTTTACAGATTCAGCTCTACCCCAGGAACCAGAGCCACCCTCAGAGCACAGCAGTGATTGGCACCCCAACCCCCCCTTGTCCTAGTGCCCTACATACCATCTTTGAAATCCTGACTTTATGGTGCTTAGCACGTGCCTCTCAAAATGGTTTCAAAGTGTACAGCAGATCAACTGGTCGCAGGTTCACTGCAATAACGTCAGCAGGTTTATCCTGTGCATGGCAGAGAATCTATTTAGCTTTATTTGGGAAATAGATTTGCTCAGGAAAGCCCCCTCAGCCCCCAAAAGCACTGTGTGTTGCATCTGCATCCTGGCTCCTAATGTAGCAACCCCCCTGGGCCCAATTGCAAAACAAGCTGTCTGGCAGCCCTGCTCCCTGTCACAAGATCCCGGACTTCCAGGGGGCTTTTAAAGATGGTTTTGGAAAAAGTTTGTTTGCACAGACAGTGCACAGAGCTCCTGCTGTTGGGGTTTGGTTTTGCTTTTTTTACTTTCAGTGCTGCAACTCTGTGAGAATAGTTTTATGTGATTTGGTATTAAAACATTTTTAAACAACCTTTCCTGCAGAATAAAGCTTATTTTGTTTAGCTTTTAGATGTACAAATAGCTTGAATCACAATTCAAACACAGCTTAGTAATGCCACTCAACCCAAAGCTCAAAAAATATTGAAAAGTTGCCACAGGACCACAGAATGGAAGGGATGGGAAGGGACCTCTGCAGATCATCTACTCAACCTGCTCTGGGGGAACCTGCTTTAGCAGCGGGATTGGACTTGATCTCCAGAGAACTGCTGACCAGTCAGTAACATACCTTCCCCGCTCGCACGCCAACACGATGAGCTTTCAGCCTGAACGTGTGGGACTGGAGGTGCCTGTGCAGGTGAGCTCTTGCTTCTAGGAGCAGAGAAAGAGACAACATACATACATGGAGAAACCCAGCATCTGATCAGAAATGGATGTAGCCAAAGTCTCAGATGCTTTTGGTTGTAATCCTGTGTGACCTGTGTCTGCCTTTTGCAGTAAGGTACAAGTCTACCAGCTTTGACATCTATTTTGACCAGTCATGTGCAGACTAGAAAGACTTAGCAAAATCAGTAGCAATCAGGCTGCTATTTAATTCTTTGGGGTTTTAATTCTGCAAAGCTTGAAACATGAGAACAAGGAAATTTGTTCAGAGGCCCATATGTCATTGCTGCATCATCATCAGCTCCAGGTCCCAAACTGGAGACCTTTTGCTCATAAATGATTTTGTAAATCTAAACTTTCATCGTGTGTAAAACAAAGCAGATGACCATTGCTAATCATGTCATAAAGGTGTTCTGAAAATTAAATAACATTCACAACCCTTCTTACAGGTAAAGTGTAAGCCATGAGGTCCCATGCTGAGATGGCATTTGCATATCTACATATTTACATCAGGATACAAACTCAGTTCTGAATAAAGTGCTGGTTTGGTCCTGTCATTTGTTTTGTTTCAACTAGAAAAGTCTACATTCTATTTGGGCAGGAAGGGAAGTGAAACTATGCTATTTGCTACTAAAATACAGATATCAGACCTGCAAAACCTGTCATTTCATTAACCATTGAAAGACATATATTGTCTAGAGTGACCTTTACTACACAAAATCTTTGGGCAACCAGGTGTAGACATAATGCAAGTGTAGATTAAAGTGCTTCCATGATGATGGAGCATCTCCACTCCTCAGCTCTACAGTTAGAGACCTCAACTCCAATCTTGTTCAGCTGTAAAACAAATGAGCCAAACCCTGGGATTAGCTCAGCCTAGAGGAGAAAGTTAATGCTCATCAACCACATGGCTCAGCAGGGCGGCTTCACGGCCCAGGAATTACTTTGTCCAGTCCCAGTTAACCTACAGCTGTTGGCTGTCAGAGGTGCTGAGTGCCAGTGGCTCTGCTCCCCTCTGCAGGTTGGACCCACCTGGGGAAGAGCCCCAGAGGAAGGTGCAGAGGAATAGTCAAAAATTGAAAAAAAACCCTCAACTTAGCAGATGAACCTGAGCCCTGTACAGAGATTAAACCAAGCTTAATCATGACTATTTTCCTGTTTAGGCTTGTAAGCTTTACTTTGACTATGTCCATGTCAAAAATTGGGAGTTTATTCCATGAACACCACACATCTCATGAAATGCCATTTTTATCCTTAAAATATTTTTCAGCCATGGGAAGATCCATACCCTAAGACAGTAAAGTCAAGAAAAGGTTAAAAGAGGGGAAAAAAAAGAGGAATCTATCTCAGCTGACAGCTTATAACCACATGAATAAAAGAGAAGGTAGCAGACTACCATCCATTTTTCTCAAGATGGAAGTATTTTGTTTATCTCACATGTAGAGCATCCCCATTCCTCTGTGAGATGAAATGATGGATTATTGAAGAGACACTGAATACGCCTGCACAGAGTGACTTCATTCTCAGCCTCAGGCAGTCCAACAGGGTCATATTTGATGCACTGTAGCCAATGTTCAGTAATTGCTGAACATCCAGCTAAACCAAATGCCCTACAATAGCTTACATGAGTCCTTGCTACCAATATCCTGCTTCACTCATAAGCATTCAATCATCTGCTTTGTATTTTTAAATGCTATGTACCCTACTGGTTTATCATACTAAAATTAATCACAAGGGCACAGTTTTGCCTGCCTTGGAGTTCAGAGAATTTCCAGGAAAATTTGATTAATGCTTTAATAGCACCTACATCTGGTACTAAGCAAGCAAGGCTGATGTGAAGCACTTCCTTGGAAATTTATTTCAAATGGCTTAGTGTGCTTAGGAGCAATCCCACACCTAGTATTCTATGTAAGAGTAAACTAATCACTGCAACAGTCCTTTGCTATAACTTAAAGAAATTTCAAAGGATATTTTTACTGCTAGTGAACAGATGTTTGAGATTTGTTTAAACTGAGGTTTTAGTTAATAATACTTATTTGAAAGATTTCAAGTCAAATCAGAGAACCAACCATTCATATTAAAGTCCCTGCTTATCTTTGCTCCTGTAATCACAATCATTATGATCAAAATACGTCCACCTTCACAAGAAAACATCATTTTGCTTGGCCTAACAACATAAACCATAAACCAGTGCCACAGATTGCATTTTCAAACTGAAAAGGACGTGGGAGGTTGTGGACATCAGCTAAGCACCCCCCCCCACTGTAAAGGGGCAAACCACATACCAGACAGTAGCCAGTTTATCAAAGATACCTCCCTCCTACTTAATCATCCCTTTGTATCCAACCTTGCTGATTTGCACAGAGATTTTTCCCTTGGAGAATACAGGAGCCATAATCATTGCTGGAGCTACAGACAGCTCATGATGAACTAAAGTGGTCCCTAAGGAAAGTTGATTAAATGTTGGGAGCCCTTCAGTTACATACTCTCCTGCAGATACACTGGTGTAATAAATCTGAGTCAGTATCAAGATCACTACAGCCCAAGATGACCAACCTTCACCACATCCTTGTTACTGACTCACTAACTTCAACTCCACTAACATGAAAGACCACCATTAATCTGATTAGATGATCTACAGAAGTTCTTCTGAACCAAAACAGAAATAACCAATTGAGTGCCTGTGCTCAGAGTGCTCTTCTGGTCTACAGAAGACAGAGATGACAGCAGAAAGCACAGCCACACTTCCTACAATCTCTCTGAAATTAGTTTTGAGTGTGCACAGACCAACTCTCCTCAAAAGCACTTTGCAGAAGTTCCATAATTGGCTCAAAATGGGCAAAAGCTCTAAAAGTAGAGACACAGCTCTCTATATTAAAATATTAGTGACAAAAAAGTATTAGTGGCAGCTTTAAAACAACCTAAATATCTGATTAAACCCATGTTTAGAAGTTTAAGAGGAATTAAGAGCACTGGGTTTCCTTCTCTGTTAAGGCCAGAAAGCAAGCACCAGAATTTAATTAGCAAAAATGATAGCAAAAAAACCAAGTAACTCAACAAAACAATTGAAAGCTTTTATTGTGATACCTCAAGTAGATACAATATAGTGAAACAACAAATGATGTACAGTATTGCTAGGACAAAACAGCAACACAGCCATGTCACCTGTAAAAGAAAGCATTGTAAAGAGTTTAAGAAACCATGAGGCACAACTCAACTGCCATTTATGACTCATGCTTTAGGCCTTAAACCATTTGTAACAGTCCTTTAAAAAGAAACTTCTCAAGTGTCTGTTCCTTTTGCAGGTACTCTTTGTACTCCTAGTTGGCTTAACATGAGTCTCAATGAAGTACAATAAAGCGTCCAGAAACGTTAACAGTAATTCAACAGTTTCTTCCACTCGTTGCCTTTACTAAAGAATTGAGATGTTTGTAATTTGGTCGGTGAGACTACAGGTCACTACTGCTGCAATCTGCCGAGACGAGCGTGCAGAAAAAGCTCTACAGGCATAGCTCAGAGGGAAGCATCAAGTCCACCAGAAATGGCACACAGCATCCATGAACCCGCGCTACCTCGAGACACTGCTAAGAAATACAGATGACCACTTGGTTATGGGTGCAGCAGTGACTGTCAGAACCTCCAAGGCCAGGTTTTAACTCAGAGAAATTTCATGAACTGTATTGTCCCTCTCCTCCCGTGGACTGCCGAAGGCCGCAAGCACACAGGGCTTAGCACTCAGGCCACCACACTAGGCCTCGCCAGTGGGAAATTAAGATGGAATCACAACACACCTCACTGATACAGTTTCTCATTGTATAGTTTACAATGAACAAGGAAAATTCATGTTCTGGCCCCTTTTACTTACAGATAAAATTGAGATTATTAGGCTGCTAAAAGCATTCAGCAGTAGTGGTTAGGTTGATGTGTCAGCAATCCCTCACCAAATTCTGCAGCTTCTTTCACAGCAAGTTTGCAACTTAACAGAATTTTTAGAGGTGACAGCATTGTCTCTTACTAATCAAAGATGTAGTTAAGAGTGACCAGACCAAGAGTAACTCTGGAGGCAGACTCAAGTCCTGGAACACCGCTCTTACAGCCATTATTTTGGACCTACGCAGAGAATGTGTGGTCAAATTACTAAAAATCACATCAAATTATGAATAATTACTCTAGGACAGGCGTGGCTTTAGAGGTCCAGAAGAAAAAAAACAACAACTTTCAATACATGTACATTTTTGCTAGCAAATTCCTATGCATCCCAATGAACATTTCTTCTAAGCCAGCTCATAGTCAGTTCATTTGGTCCAAGAAAGAGCCAGCAAGAAACAAAGGTTCACAAAAGCTTTTTGTTACAGTTTATAAAAAACAAAATACAAAATAAATGTTAAGACCAACAATAAAAATAACCAGTACAAGTAACAAAAGTGCTCAAGTTGGAGGGGAAGTAAACTTGCCCAGAGCAAACACATACAAACTTTAAATATAATCTTTAATATATTACAAAAATTGGTTAGAGGGAAAATGCTTTAGTAAAATTTTTCTTCAAGTAAGTTTATTTTTCTTTCAAATGACTGCTGGAGGGTTCAGTGACCAGACTGACCTCTTCACATCAGCCAGCAGCCATTACTATCTGGATTCTACTTTCACCAAAACCGATAACAAGAACTCCCTACATTTTTACAAGGGGTGAAAATCATTGATGCTGCCAAGCAACACAGGAAGAAAATTCACTTATTCCCTCAACAGAATTAGCCTCAAGAATTGTTACACAGCAGCATGAAATAGCAAGTCTGTCCTAGTTCTACCCTTTATCCATCTAAGCATCCACCCTTAAAAGACCAAAAAGAATATTGCTTTGTTTGGTTCTCTTAAAAGCCATAAATGTCACATTTAGATCATTAACTCTTTATGCCAGTAGTCTGAAGCTCTATGTGCTAAGCACTTGATGAAGTCCCAACCTTTGGCATCAAAGTTAATTAAGGTTTTGGTGAAAATGTCCAGTTTGAAATACAATTAATGCACTGCAGAAAGAGGTTGAATTTCTAAGTAAGAATCAGACTGTAACAAACAGCACTTACTAACATGAGATAGCCAAACCCCCAGTTTTAGAGAGAAAAAAATACTTTCCATATTTACTTTAATTCCAACTCCTAAGCAGCCATTACTTTTGTCTTCAGTCCAGTGTACTGCTTCAAGTCTGTAGCCAGGAAGTAAGCACAGAGATACACAAACTTCACATCAGCTGTTCACAAGTATCAACAACACAGCAACTGGACTTTGAAGCCAACACAAACTTTTTGCTGACAGAAGTTTTAGGGCCTTCTTTGTTGGCAACACACATTACAATGGGGGAAGACAAAAAATCCCAAGAGTTCCAGGTCAAAAAGATCAAGAGACAGGCAACACCAAAGCCCATCTTGCATCAGTGACATGAAGCCCAGTGACATGAACATGAAACAGTAACGTGTAAGCCACAAAATCCAGATGGAACACAGCTGTACCAACTCAAGCCTCTGGACTGAAACACAACAGCTTTAGCTACTTCTCTAACATTTTAAATTCATAGGTATAGATCACAACAGCATCTTGAATGCAGTTTAGCCAGCCTGCATCACAGAGCATGCGTGTACACAGGTGAACTCCTCCCTCTTCCTCTCCACAGAGAGACCCGATAGCTGGTTTCAGAGATCTGTATTGCCCCTACCCATTGGCATAATCTTTCATGTACAACAAAATTTCTAAAGTGCAGCAGAGTTCAGAAAGCCTCAGAGATTCCCAAAAACATACAGCAGCAACAGCACCTATGACTAGTTTTGCAGGTGCTGTATTAGAATTGTTATTGAGAGAAAATGATTCTGTATTGCAAGGCTTCCATATCATTCAGTTATTAGTACTTACGTAGTGTGAAGGGATTTTGCCAAACATTTTGTCCTCAAGCATTAAAAGGATTAAAACACGAAGTCTTCAGAGACTGTTTAATTTGAAAATAAAGCCAGAAATTTTATGTAGAGCATTTCTTTCATAGCTCCTCAGAATTTGCATGCACAGATACCAACAGCTAATACTGTGCAGACACTCTCCAGAAGTTTCTCTCATTAACTCATTCCATTTAAGAAACAGTGTGAGAACAAAAGAGACGTCGAGTTTCACATATCTTTTCATTATAAAAAGGTACTTGGGGATGATTTAGCCAGCAAACCAAGAAACCCCCTTCCCAACCCCCAAATTTTAAGTTTAGCTTGTTATTTATTTTATGAAAAACTGTCAAACTTTCTTTACTTATTACCCCTCCTCTCCCCACAGGTACTATATTAATTTTCATGTCATAAGCTCTGGCCATTTCTCACAAAAATAAATATTTTTGTTCAAATGTAGCAGAAGCAGAATACTTCAAAAAGTTTCCTTGATATCAACCTCTTTGTCCAGTGCATTAGAACTATACAGTTACATGGAACCAGCCATAAAACTTTACTGATGCACAAGTCCCTGTTACTGGCAAAGGTACAGTACCAAAATTTTTTTAATACAGCAACTAATTTTTTTCCCCCAAAATAGAAGATGCATATATTTTTCTGATTTTTTTAACCTTGAACCTATAGTTTGTTTTTGTTTTTTATCCAGCAAACTCCTTAGGGCATATGTTGGCCTTAAATGAACATATTCTATAACATTACCAATTTAAAATTCTTCTAAGGTATTTCATTAAGATACCTAACCTCTAGCATAATCTTTCCTAACAACTTGAGACCTGCTAACTTCAGTCAGTGCAATTGAAATTTTTTTTTTTAAAGTGAGCACTGTACCTTTAACCAATTCACCTACAAGATGTACATAGGTTGTGGTACACTCAAATTTAAAAAAGAAATAACTACAATACTGCATCCTCTTCACTGCCAAACACATCAGAAATTGCTACATATAAAAAAGCACCCCATCCCATACATTCTTTCGGACTGCTCAGATATAGAACTTCTACAGGACTGGAGTGTAGGTGTTTAGGCAAGAAGCATGCACAGCAGAAGGTAGCATTAAAGGCATAGGTCAGAGATAGATGCTAACCAGTAAAATCAGTTTTCAATTAGTGAACTGTTTCTCTAGTCTGAAAGAGTTTAGAAAAAGGTCATCCAAAATGTTCCAAAACAACTGTTCACACAATAATACACGTACAAAAAGAGGGAACTTACACAAGGAGAAAAGGCAAACATGGCCTGAAATAGCCACTTACACTACACTACTCATTTGTGAGGTTTCAGAGTTCAGTGATATTCTCAGGGCCACTCTAGCCAAGCTCTTCCTTTACTTTGCATTAGTCTTTGTAAAGCATGTTCCACAGAATATTGTCCAAACAGAAAGGAAAAGAGTCATGATTCATTCCCAGCCATTGTCTTTTATCATGTGGGCAAGTTCAATGATAAATTTTCCTTCTTTGTATTTCTGACTGCTCTCAAAAGCATGTTCCTGGAAAGAAGAAAAATCAAGACAAATTAAGCTGGGGAAAGTATTTTGAACATCAAACTTTCATTACAAACACAAACCAGGAGATAGTCCAGTTAACATCCCATATTGGTTATACTGAATTAAGCATGGGAAGGATGAAAAAAACCAAAATCAAGATGTTTGAGAAAGAAATAGAAGTAAACTTCTCAAACAGCATCAGCAGATCCACTGCACAAAAGAACTTGCTTTGGAGCTTCACCTGATCTCTCACTGCTTTGGGAATTTCAACACTATTTTTAATATGGGAACCTTCTTAAAAGATCTCTCCTCTATCTACAGAGGGAATGCATTAGGAAAACATCTTTCTGTAGGATCTGAGGCTATACTGAATGAATGGCAATCCTACATGAAGCATTCAGAATCTAACATGTTCAAAACACTGAACTTGAGACACAGTTGCTAGTGTTACAGGTAACTGTGCAAGCACACAGGTAACTTTCCAAACAACAGAATCAAGTTCACATTAGTTCTAAGCAGTGTAAGCACACTCAGTGCTATTTACTGTAATTCCTATTTTTGCTACATGAGCCTACTTTTGCAACTCAAGAAGTTAAAGACCCACTTAGACTATTTCTTCCATCCAGTTCAGTGAATGTGGTTGGTAACTTCTGAAGGTGTCACAGAAGTATTGAGGTAACTGTAATAGCACCTATAACCCATGTTGTTTTGCAGTCCTACTACAGCATTTCAGCAGATGTAAGGAAGCAAAACATTAAGTCTGATGTATACAACACATCTGAACTGTCAGTATAGGTACTATCCAGTGGCCCATCCCAATGTCTGTGCTTTAACATGCAAACACCCATCAAAGACTCAAGTATATTGCTTACGTATTTCCATCCAAGAGTGGTTTTACAGTTTTCACAATAGATATCTGCTACAGCATGTAAACCTGTCAGAAGAACTCTCTCCTCTGCTGGACCACAGCCCACATTTACCCTAAATGGGGGAAAAAAAGAAAATTGTTCTACATAAACTGCATGACAGTGTTACTTTTCTTACCTTCTTTTCTCATCTAACTTTTTCACAAGATAGTGGAAAAAAAAAAAGGTGCCTAACTTCATGCTGTAAACTTCCTTTTGTTTTTCAAGTGGCTAGTCTAAACTGCAAGCTGCTGGCAACACCCACTTATTCCCTTCAAAGACAGCAAATAGTTTAATTTTCAGAGAAGAGAACACCAAGCAGTAAACTGGATACCTTTACAGTTTCAGGCTTTTCTTCAAAACCAATTTGAAAACCTCTTTACTGGAAGTCTGTACCAGTACATCAGCACCAACACCTGAATTTAGAACCAACTCCAAAATAGCAGCAAGGAAAGTCTCAAATGTCTTTGCTACAGGTCAGACTAAGCCATGATGAACAAACAACAATAGAAAACTATAACATCCCATTAAGTACTGCATCAAACTAATTTTCTTATGAATTAGGAGTATGAGAACATCAGGCAAGACTAAACCAAGTTTTTACTGTTATACAAGAGCAAAAATCTGCCATTTTTGCTGTTATTACCAGATTCTTACTACTACAGTTACACTAGAAGTCCAAAGTCACCACTGAACAACTACATATAAAAAGAGTTTCAAGGATCTGCAATGCAATCCTTTGCAGTTGTAGTTCCATTATCCTGCTCTAACATAGACTAAGACACTTAACTGCAGTTCTTTTTCCAAGATGTTGCAACACAAGAAACTGCTGAAAGACAAAAATGCAATCCTGCATGTTAGAAACTAAATACATCCATTAGCAAATTCAGAGAGCCTTACATCATGGGAAGGACGTGCCTAAAATCACAAGTATTAGGCTTGATAAGATCAGAGACCTTTAGCCTCTAGCACATTTCCAATATTCAAGGTCATTTGAGATGTACCAAGTTTACCAGAACACTAACCTGTAAGTGTAGCTATCACTGGAAAATTCTTCTTTAGACTACAGCAGAGCTGTCTAAATCAAATTTAGTCACACAATGTATTTTGACTTTTGGAATATCTCAGAATAGCAACTCTTATGCAAGACAGCATTACATACACAAAGGAATTTCACACTGATGCCCTTTCCTAAACCTTCAACTAGTAGCAGAATTACTTAAAACACAAGATAATATATGCATTGGGATACTTATGAATCAGACCAGTTGCTCTTTAGAAATCATTGCTGGTGAGTAAAACCAGTGTTTACAACAAGACAGAGTAACCTGTAGCAGCTATACTAATTCCTACTGTTTTTCACTTACAGAGATTACAAAAAACCACCCAGTTTGTAGTAGAACCATAAGAACATACTTACACAGAATTGAAGAGGTAGGCTCGTCCCTGGCTTCCCTGGAAGGACTGCATAAAAAAATAAAATTGCAGTTGGACCCAACACAAAGAGCCACCACCAAACTAAAACAATAGTTCCAGAAGGGTGTACTACTAAGTATAAAAACATGATACAGATACAAACTATTTCAGATTAATTACTTTAAAAGATTATACCAATTCTTTAATGGAAAGCCTGTTCAGCAATGTTTCCACCCACAATACAACTTAACCATGGCTAAAAGTATGTATTACATTCAAAATAAGACACCTGTAAAGCAAACAATGCTCTGCAAACTACAAATTATCATTCTCCTAGACTTTCTTCATGCTAATTAAAGTCTGCTTATAACTCAAAGAGAATTATTTCCATCTCCTCCGTTCTCTCCTGCTGCACTCAAAAGATGATTGATTTCCATTTCATTGCATCATTTGATGCAAGACTAGTGAAATTCCAGATCAAGCATGAAGCCAGCATGCTGTATTCAGGAATCACATCAGTTTATAAGCTCAGCTTTATTCTAATAAAACAATTGTTACCGCCTGAGCACAGCCATATGCTTTCAAATCTCTCGTGATCCTGATAGATTATGGATAAAAGATTCCTGTTAGATTTTCTTGGCTGGATCTGAGTTAATGTTTTAGTTCACAGCAGTAGCACAGGTTTGAAGTAGAAGTGGTGCAGTTTGGAAGTAGAACCTCTAATCAACCACACTTAGTGGTGGTTGGCGTGCAGAGCAGTTTCGGTGCCTGTGAACTACCTCTGTTCCTTCCATACAAACTAAACCAGAAGCTGTTCTTACTGTGCACTCTTATAAACACTAATGAACATACCAGGACCTGAACACACAATCAGACAGCCTTGAGCTATGAACTTCCTGGCCAAACTCATGAGCAGACTAGATCCAGCCACAGGCAAAACATTTAAAAACTTATGTAACATATAACTGCTTTCACATGTCAATTTGTTCCTTTTCTACTGAATTACTTGATAAAGTTTCCTATTCAAATAGGATCACAATAAAATGAAGTTTCTTTTTTCTCTCTTCCAGACTTAACTCCATTGTTAAAAAAAAGACCTGTCTTCATTACTTCCCCCACCCAGATTTTCCATTCCCTACCCTACATTCAAATACAACAATTTTATCCATGCTGAAGAGAAAGCACAATTATTCTTAAATACTAACTGCAAGTTTCTTAAAGACCAACTTTTCCAACCCAAACATTGGATCAACAGGAAGGTTTTTGGAAGGAACATCTCACCTTGAATACTTTTTGAATGGTTTTAGTACCATTAGGCATGGAACAATAGGGAGAAGGACCTATTTCTGCAATAGATTCATGCTTTTAGCTGTATGATCAGAAGTCACTTGACACTGCAATAGGCATTTTGCCAGTGTAATGATTACCAACACATCAATAACTACTGTAACTACTCAGATCAGTTTGGAAAGAAAGTGTAAAGGGTAGTGCATATAAATGAATACTTTTTGATCAACCTTTACCAGATTATACACTGCAACAAAGAATGTTAAGAGAAACCCATGACTTGACTACTGCAATTAGCAATGGTGGCAGCGTACATACAGCCCATAGCTGCTCATAAAACCACACTTTGAGAAGCTGTTCTAGCTGTTTATAGCATTAATATTTCAGTAACCATGTAAGAGAATTATTAAATGTAGATTTTTATTGACAAAACAGTATGCCTTTTGTATAGATGAAGAAAAAAAAAAGAGAAGATACTCCCTACATTACCCAGAGATGCAGGTGTTATTTTTCACAAGGCAAGGAAAAAAAAAAAGATAAGGCCATGCAGTACAGTGAAAGCTAAAACTTCAGGTTGGACTGACCCTGAAAGGAAGGACTAAGTTGAGAATCTTAACAGCTCTGACACAGTAATCCTTAAACCTACTTTTAAAACAAGCAAACAAAACTCCCCACCACTATTTCAGTTCTCCAAAATACTTAAAAATGCATTAC
This sequence comes from Heliornis fulica, assembly GCA_013399135.1. Lineage (NCBI taxonomy): Eukaryota > Metazoa > Chordata > Aves > Gruiformes > Heliornithidae > Heliornis > Heliornis fulica. Next base: position 298,161 of record VXBZ01005640.1, on the reverse strand, counting down.
AAAACTGGCAGAAGGGTACAGAACCTAGTCTTTAGTTTCTAAGGAATAAGCAGAGCTCTATAAATTAGAACCAGTGCCTGCCAATCAATAGAGAATGCTTACTACAGATGAAAACAGAAGGTATTTATGTATATTCTCTCCAAACCTGCCCATTAATGAGTGGATAACTGTCCTGAGTGAACTACACATGAGTTTAGACAACTGCAGTTGTACAACCCCCAAATTTAGGAAAAAGCAAAGAAAATATTTTAAAGGTCCTCTCGCCCATTAAGTTCAAGTTAATTTCAGGTATGTGGAAGTTCTGGTTAAGAAAAACTTTCAAAGCCATCATGACCATTATTTTTTGTTAAGCCACTGTAAAAATTGGTACATCAAAAAGCTGCATTCATCCTTGCTTTAAAAACTTTGATGCCAATTATAATTCACAAATCCTGTTTCAAACTGCACCAACAAATACTGTCTCCTATTATATCATGTGCTAGTTTCTCTATTTACATGTACTTACACATGCCCAACACATACAAATTAATTTTTTTTTATCTGGTCCTATACAATCACTTTTTAAGCTACTTATGCGCCCTACCTGAAGCTCCCCAACTAGCTGGGAAAGAGACACCCAGAGTCAGGAGACCTTTTGAACTACTTTATGCAATTATTTCTGCCAAGTTTCTTTAGTCTGGACTTAATATCACCTAATAAAAGGTCTCCTTTGACCCTGCATTTCTCCAAATTACACAGAGGACAGTAAAAGGATGCCAGGAATAGAAGAAAAGCATCTCTTCCCCTCCTGTTTCATAAACTGAAGAATATTTTGAGCCAAATGAAATAGAAACCACAAGGTTGGAAAGAACTGCTTTAGTTGTTCTTTCTTCCTAATGCTTTTTTAAAGATTACTTTTGTACCACCCTTTGGGTTTGTTGCCCTAACTACACTGTAGTGTTCTAGGTTCCACCACCCCATCTCAGAAATGGCCATTTCCATTACCTTCTAATTTTTGTGATTATCGGTGTAGAGCAGAGGGAAAAGCAACACAAAACAGAACCTTTTCCTGGGAGAGCAGTTTTAGACTGTTCACAAACATCCCCCTGTGAAAAGCTCCTCCATTCCAACTTTCCCTAGCTCCTTCTTAGCAGAGTTTGGCCAATTCATTTCATACAATCTTTCTTACCTATGCAAGATGTTTAGAGGCTAAATATTGTATTTACATGCCATTGAAGAATTGTTTCTTTGCCCAGCTGCAAAAAGCGAGTTCCTCCACGTTTACATCACCCACAGATAACTTGACAGCAACTTGTGGCAACTTGTGCTACTGTGTTGTGGGGAACAGAACTTGGGTCTAGGCAACTCAGGTTTTCCTTTGAAATCTGCATCCAACCACATCTATGTGTCAGAGCATTTAATGGTCTGCAACCCATCCATGTGAAACTCAGGTACTGACTGCAAGTGAAAACACTGTAAAAGATACCAATTCTTCCATTCCTGTGCCTTTTATTTTTTCTTAAATCTCCCTGTCACAGCTCAGCAGTCAGTTTCTCATTCACATGAGCTAGGCAGATTCCACCCCCCAAACCTGTTCTCAAACACAACACATACACATCTGTCACATACGCGTTCTCTTAACCACAGAATATTGATTACATGTAAGAAAGATATTTATCAGGCCTACTTCCTGATGCACCCTGTTACTAGATACAGACAACAACTCACTTTGGCACTTGAGCTGCTTGCTATGCTTGTAACTTGATTATAAACAAGAGTATTTTGCATAACCAGCAAAAAAATTAATACTGAACATTTGTTTTTCCAGCACTAAGTTTCTCACACCCTGCACTGTATGACTGAGTTACTGATATGAATTTTTAGAGACTGACAAGTTAAACACCTGGTGTGTCAAGTCTTCAAAGGAAATGAGAAAGACTACTTTAAATGGCAGTGTCAAGGACTAACTGGCCTAACTGTTCAAACCAGTCTCCAGACAGGCTGCTCTTCTACAGAATAAACACCATCTATGCAGATGAAAACTTTTCCTTTGCAGGATTTGTTCAGCACTTCCAAGATTTCTAGCACTAAACATAAGTCATACCTACATCACAACATTCTATTAAAGCATCAGTCCAGAGTTTGACATGTCTTATCCAGGAGAAATTGGACAACAGTGGCAAGTGTGATTAACTGTCATCAATAATGACTCACATCAACCAGAATTTTTACCACAAAGCTGGGCAATTTATCAGTTCAACTAATATTCATAATTACAACTAACTTGCTTTAAGTTTGCTTTTTCACAGATGCCAATAGTTTTACATCGATTTATGGGTTAACTTTGTCCTAGAAAAATCCATGTATTTGACTCACCATTCATTCCTATGGAAAGATTTACAACATTCATAACTTTTTCTTGTTCCAGCACAGTTGAAAGTATCTAGAATGTCTAATGATGTAAGCAAAGCTGATATTTCTATGCTTAGGAACTATACTCAGGTCAACTACAACAACAGTTTGTTATTATGACCTTTTCAAGTTATCTGACAGAACTCTGTCAATACATTTTGTAGGAAAAGAACTTTATTTCATTTATACTCTAGTATGTACCTGCAGAATTAGATATGATCTATGCTTCTAAATTAAACCCATTATTACCTCTAATGTCAGGATTAAGTGTTTTACCCAGGAGAAAAGGAAGTATCAGTTAAGCAGAGCATGTATTTACTGTTCCAAGATATACCTAGGAACACAGATGAGAGAAGGAAAGCTACTAAAAAGCTTATGTAATTAATTATTCCCCACAGACAGGATTAGATTGATTGGCTAGAGATCATGTCCCACAGAAAACAACCAGAGAAACCACCATCTTAGCCTGTATTAAGGATATGGCAGGCCTTGCTACAAGGCAAGCCAGAACAGCATTAGCAGCACCTTCCTTACACGTGGCTTGCAAGCGGCTCAGAATGCAGAAGTACCTTAAAGAACGGCAATGAAAGAAACAGTGTGTTTGGTTTCATCTCCTGGAGCTCCCTTTTGTTTGCTAGAGCTCGCTTTACAAGCTAAGACAGATCAATCTGAACAAGTGTTCAGAACAAATATGTAATTCAAAGAAATATTACTGATTAATTCAGAAGGCAATATTCTCAGAGGCAGTATTCTTAAGGTAAACTAGAAACACGTTCAAGTGCTCTGATGTCTGGAATTATCTTCTCAGTAAGAATGTATCAGACTAAGAATGTCCTGTCACTTCAAGATTCGCAAAATAAACTCATGAAGTTTAATACAACAAAAGCTACGTATATTAAAAAAAGAGTATCAGGGTATTTCTCTCAGATACAACTCCTCAACACTTCAGGCAACTAGAGATAGTGCTGCTTGGCAAGTTCTAATACTTATAATGGAATCATCTAGAATTTCTGAAAGCATATTTTTAGTCAATTATTGACTGATTTCAATAAAACCACTTATAAAGGTCAGTATGTCAAGATTAACCTTAAAAAATTCCACCCCAAAAACCATATGCCTGCAGATTTGACAAATGGTATTTCAGGAGTTGAAGACTGTCAGGCAGGGCAAGTTACCTTCAGTTTTACAGTATCTTGAATGCATTTCAGAAATAATTATGTCAAGACACCCAAACACTTCCTTGCACACTTTCCAACTCCTTTAAGCCTTCAAATCTACTACTACTCAGCGTTTTCCACAGATCACTTCTCTTCCATAACAACTAGGTCCTTCCACCAAGAGATAAAACCAAAGAAACAAACCAGAATAAAAAAACCTAGAAACCTATTAGAGAAAAAAAATTACCGCCAGAATATTTATGGAGTTAGGCCCATTCTCAACTTTTTCACAAACAAAAGTGGCCTTCAAGCATACAACAAGCCCAACTATCTTTCTAAATACTACTCCTATCATAAGTAAAGGGGTATTACCAAACTGAATCAAGCTAAGAACAGCATATTTACTTCAAGACAGTAAACCCTCAAAATTTTTTTCTTTAGCACATTAAGTTAAACACAGGATAAAAAACACAAATTGCTAGGCAAGGCTAAAAATACTTTGGCATCTATTTAAGCTGAAGAATTTTCCTTCTCATCAATAATATAACAGCAGATATACTGAATGCCTTTGTGCACTAAATATAACCACCACGGCTGTTCTTTTGCCCATAAGGTGCAAGGATTCCCCAGTGAAGTCAGAGACAGTTATGTATATCTTTATGCAAACTTGGTCTTGAAAATATTGACACAACTAGGCTTGTCTGTAACTTTACATGACTTTTTGCTCTCTGGTCAGATATACTTTGCAATGAACAAGACAGAAGAAAGTGACAGTATTTATACAGACATGTATACAAAGTAACCCAGCTTCTCTTCTACCTCCAGCATTAGGGCACATTGTTAGATGATTCAGGCTTTAAAGCAGGTCAACATTGGTGAACAAAGCATTATCCTTTGCAATACATCCACTATGTTCCAAAATGGCTATCAGGTATTTGTATTTCTTTGTTATTTGATAGACCTTGCCTGAATTCCCAATTACTGGAACTTAGTGGGCACAAGCCATTCTCAAGTCCTTTGGAACTTGCGCTCTTCAAGCAACATCTGCCTCCTACAAGAGCTGCTAATAATCACTGCACATTCCCTACCATTTACACACAAATCAGATGAAAGCTCTTTCAGTTAAGCCCTTCACAACACTTACTTTAGAATCACCTGAAGAACAGTGTACATATAACATTTTGTACAGGCCACACTAGTGGCAGCTTCCCCTGGACCTCAAAGATTCTTGTAGAAGCACTTATGTAATTTTTTAACAACTGTGGATAATTTAAAAAATAGTACTAGCATATGTGGTGTTTGGTCACTGCTTACACGCCATTTGAACATTTTAAACTCAATAAGTGCCTTCTGTGGCATCAGTTATTTGCCACAGTGACATGTGGTCACCACTTGCTGTCAGAGGTTACCTCTTCTGTCCCTGTAGTCACAGTATGATATGATTCTGGAAGCATCCATTTACTTCTTTGAAGAAATAAAAAGGTGCAGATTCTGCCCCTGTCCCCTGAATGCCCACAATGCAACCAAGACTGGCATACTGATTCTAAGAGCTGTGGGTTGTTGGGCTTTGTTGTTTTTTCTTTTTAAACACATTTAACATCCAACCCTTTACCAAAGAAAGAAAACCCAGCACTCACAGACTCAGACAACTGACTCACAGCAAGAGACACGTAACCACTTCAGAATTACACTTGCCTCAATTAAAAGTCACCTCCAGTTTGTTAGCTCATTATATATCCCTCAAACTGTTTCCCCCAAGATAACTGGGGCTAGAAGTTATAACAGCAAGTGGTCCTACATGTGAGCATGTGTTCAGCTGTACAGACTAGTGCCTGCCAACATCTCTAGTGCTGATGACCACCTAGTCTGGAACTCCTACTGCCAAGCAGCCTTATTTCCATTCCCCTCCTTTCCCCAAGTCCCTCCCCAGACCCAGAAAATACAAGGTTTGAAAGTATCTATGCTCTAACCACTAACATCCAAGTGGATTTCAACATAAAGTAACATGTTGAGCCCTTTCATAGTTGCACAGAAAACTAGCTATACAGAAGACAATGAATTCACCTGTGCAGGTAGCACATTTTTATACTTATTAGACTACATTCTTATTTCTAAGCCACTGCCAAGACTCCTGGTTGCCATTTTATCACCATCCAGGGCACAATAAAAAAGCTTGATTATTAATTCTAAGCAAGAAAGAGATCCTGCTGCTCGAGCAGAACAGGAATTAAATGAAAAGGTGACTCGTGTACACTGCCATTCTTGGCAGACAATCGGCATCAGCCGCTCTCGAGTAGAGCTGCAGATCTGTATTGAAGTCTGGTATTCTGAGGACCAGAATCAAAGGTAGGATTGACAGAAATATGTAGCACACTCCACTTTCCCGTGACAGAACAACATTTAAGAGAAACACCCCTCTTCATAGCATATCTTTTCATCTTTAAGTTGAAAACATTGCAGCATCAGGGCCGACAAATACTCGAAGCACATTAAAGCAGCTACCACTAGCTCTCTGAAGTAAGCATGTACCAGGAATTTTGGGTCTCTTTCCCTGACCACACAGAAAGAGAAAGCAAGAAAGAAAAACCAGCATGTACCTAGGAAACAGAGCAGTGGATCACCCAAATGAAGCAGTTGTAGCAAGGTACCAAACGCTGCTTGCCTTTATCTGCTGAGGAGGATTTGTGGCACAAGGGTTCTGGAGTGATAGTGCACAGTAAGCATTTGACAAAGAAAAACCAAACATTGAGTTTAGTATTACCCACAGCTTAGCTTTTAACTAGGCCCTCAAAGTAAGGGCAGTGGGTAATCAGGCTGAACAGGCCAATTCTCTGCTCCATCAAGTCCAAACCGGCACAGAAACAGCACTGTTCTTAATTACCTTTAGACTGTATAGAATCAACTTGTTGCACTTGAAGTTATTTTAAGTATTTCTTCAGCAGCTGGGTAGTTATAGTAACTAGGATTCTAGTATAAATAAAAAATAACCTAATTATATCTAAGTTCATTGCACATAACACATCAATGAAAGTACTTTGAGAGCTGGAAAAAGAGGTACATATAAAAGACTGTTGTAAGGTAAACTCATCTGTTAGTCCTTTTACAGTTCCAAGTCATGGTTACACATGTTGTCTGGGATATCTGAGTTTGTTTTCCATATTATCCTTTGTTTTCCTTTGAAATAAATAAAATCTTACTGCCTCCCACTACTCCCCCTACCACCTCTGGACAGCACTACTAATTTTCAATGATCCAAGTGTATCTAACTATTGCTTTGTAGTTGTTTCCATCAGAACTTCTCCAGAGTTGAAATATATACAAGTTAAACTTCAAAAATCCCACCCTCCTTAAAGCTATGTTCCAAATACAAGTATAATAGATCAGAAACTTTTTATTTTACAAGCATACAATATATCTCTCATTTAAATGCACTGCTCATCACACAGATTTAAACAATAAAATATGGTCAAGAAATCATAAATTGATGTACTGTGAAACAGCCATCACATAAGGATACAATAAACTTGCAAGTACAGAAACTTTTCTAAGATGACCTCACTGAAAATTAGAGAAGCCAGAAATAAAGAGAAGCCATATCTAACACCCTTCCCAACACCATTATAAACAACTTAGAATTATTTTTATTTGCTGGATAAATAATTTTAGAAAGAGCTCCCTATGTTCTTTGAACTGATTTTTTTAATGTTTGATATTATTTATGAAGCTGTAAATAGGAATGTCATTAGCTTAAGAACATATTCATAATAGTCTGCTGACCTAAACTCCCAAGACCCTAGGGAACAACTGGTCTGAGTAGTAACCCTGGCAGTTCAGTTGACATGCAAAGATAAGCCTGCTAAAAGAAAAGCTTCCTATGAAGTATGTGTGCTTGGATTGCATTTTCCATGAATTTCATACATCAAGAGATACAGCTTCATTCTTCCTGCAGGCATCTACAGTCTGAATTTTTTTTTTGGCCCAGGACATGTAGTGAATAATGAAGCTATTATTGCTTGTAGCTTAGAATTCAGTGTTGCCAAGAAGACCCCTTGTACTCAAATTTTGAAATCAACATGGAAACAAATAAAATTCTAATTAATTCACATTACTATTTGAATATTTCTTTTTCTGACCTTAAATAAAGATACTACTATAAAGAATTTTTCCCCAGTTTAATACAAGTCCTACCTCAATTTCTTTACATCATTTTATGTATGTCACTAGCTTGCTGTTTTGTATTTGATGTGCTTCACAATTCCATGCCTCAACACACGTACTAAGTTGAAGGAAGGAATAGCTTAGGGGCAGAGACCAGAGGCAGAACCAAAGAAACAAGCAGTAACACTGCCTAGAACTGTCACCAGTTATACTATTTGAATCAAGAAGTTGTCTTAGTCTAAAGAAGATCAAAAAGTTTAGTAACACAAGAGAAATTGTATGAGGAAACACCATTATTTCCTCAAGCCCCCAGGAGAAGCCAGCAGGTATACTTTCTCATCACCCAAATGAAAACATTAGTTCAGATGTAGCAGGATTCTCATGCCCCCAACTCTTCAGCAGTCAGGATCAGCACCACCTCAGTGCTGAACATAAAAAAGGCAGGAGCAATAAATTACTTAGAAAGGGTTTGCCACCAAAATTTATTGGACAATAGTTATAAAGAAAGCAGTTCATATTAAGAGGTTTGAAAAGCAACTGAAGTGTCTTCTCCAGGATACCATTAAGGGAATGAACCAGTCTGTCAATATTTACCCCAAAGTTTTCCTACCTACTCCACACATCACAAGTCTTGGTTTCTTGCAGCAAGAGGAAGGACATGCCTAGCCTGTTTCAAAGACCTACACATCCTCTAATCTTAAGTTTAGAGGGTCCATTTTGTTCTATTCTGAACATCTCTGGCTAATCATATTCCTTAGGAATGGGTATACAGAGTAGATGTGTTCAGTTTCTGTAACAGTGAGGACACTCTGAAAACAGACAGTTTTGTGACATTTAGTCCGACAGAGTAAAAAAAAAAACTTCATCTGGAATAACCTTGCTCAGAATTACTTCCCTACCCAGAGATTCATGTTCTCTTCTGACAGTTTTTCTTAGCAGACTTTTCAGATGACAGCTCACAAATAGTACCTACCTGGCAGTAGACAGAGGTTGCTAATACAGGGAATATATTAGATCAGCCTTTGTGTCATATTCAAAAGTTTTCAGAATATATCCAGTCCTCAGTACACAACACATGTGACCCAGGAGTGAACCCAGGAAAGAGACTTTGAAGTATGCATCAATTTGCACCCCTTATCTACTGGGAGCTCCGAGACAGTGATAACCATTTGGTTAAGAAATAATTCATGAGGTCTCTAAACAAACCACTTGCCTTGGAGATCAATTCATCATGATTGGCTAGATGGGCTCTGCAGTGGATACAGCTGTAGGTTCGATGACAGTTTGGCAGGTAAGCCTGGAACGTTTTTGATTTTGTCATTTTTACCATCTCTGCTGGTGGCTCCTCACTCAGCTCAGGGCTGGCACTTGAAGAATTACAACTTTGCTGAACTCGCTGGCAAAAGAAACACTGGAATATGCAAGCAAAAGCCGTTGTTGTTCTGGAGTGTGTGTGGCACTTTCCACACAAGTGACAGAAGAGAAACAGTCACAACCTGTAGGTGAAAAGAGCAGAACAATTAGCAGTTTGCAACAAGGCCAGAACAAGCTTGTTACTCAACAATTCTAGAGACAAAGCAAAGGGTTATTTAGAGCAAATGCCTGGCTACACTACAGGCCCCTTTTTTCTATAAAGCCGCTCAGTTCAAGTTCCATTTAACACAGCAACAAGCAGTTCTGTTCCACTAGTGGCACCTACTCCACCACGTTTCTAACAAAGGAGTAGATTCAAACAGTTCTCCACAAAACACTTGCTCTGTCCAACAATAAATAATTGCACTTCAGCTTTCAGCAGAAATCTTGCTGTACTGCACCTGGCTTTAAGTCAAATATCAAGTAAGATGCTGCTACCCTATTCAGGGATCCACATCTTTCAAGCTCAGCAGAATTATGCCTTTAGGCAAAGACCTTTTGACTAGTGTCCTGATCAAAACTCGTTAGATACTTCCTCACTCTACCAGAATAGCCTGCCTTAGTAGATGCTACCAAAAGTCACAGACAGATAATAAAAGCTAACTTCTACACAGAGAATGAATACCCAATTGCATTCTTAATCCTCAGAGTGCTTTTAGGAGACATGATATGCATAAACAGAGAAGGGACAGCCCTCCCTGCTGTGCTGGGAAAAGCAAGCCTTTCTTTGGAATTTGCCTAAGAATGACAAATTCTGAATATTCATAACATGTACTGATCTGTCAGAGGCCAGCAGTTACCACACTACATGCGCCAAGCTAATGAGCAATCCAAACACGAACACTGCACAGTCACTTATGTCATCAGCTATCAGGTGACAGAGTAGGTCAATAGCACAAACAGAAGTGAGAGCCAGTATAGAGAATTTACAGTATCTTGATCCAGCTATTAAAACGAGAATGCTAAACACTTATCACAGTTGTAAACTGTGTGGACAGACAGCAGTTAACTACTCTTCTACAAGTAGGATACAAGTAATAAAATAGAGCAGATCATGAAAGTCACATAAATTCAAGATTATTTATAGGAAGCAGCCACTGTGCTTCAAAAGAAGCCTTGGGAAACTAATCTGTACAGCAGGCCTGGCACAAGAGACCACTACAGCAAGCCCTAAAGGGATTTTGGTTGATTCTTTTTGTTTGCGTTGAGATTATTTTTTTAAATCTTAATCTTATGACAGCAGTAGAAGAGACTCAAGAGCTACCTAAGGGCTTGTGACAAAAAAAAATTCTTACACAAACAACTGCAAAAACAAAGACAAGCCACGAACATGACATGTGGCAGAACAAGAGCAATCTAAGAAATAAAGTAACAAATGGAACACGCTGCTATACAAAGTATATCAGAATGACTGGACTTTTGTTAGTCATTGAGAAACAGATTTGATAAGTGCTACATTAATATGTTTGAAATATTAACACAGTTAGCATGAAGAGGAGAATTTAATTACTGCAGTTATTTAAACATACATTATACACCTATTGTCCCAAGATAATTTAATTATAGCTTCAAGAGGAAGAATGATTACAGTGTTTGGAGAAAACAGCTTGTTTTATAAAACAGCTAGATATTAAACCACATTTATTATCAGTTACAGATTATAGGAGCAGGACAATGAACCACAGCCCTAGAAGTTAAACCTGAGATTCCCTTTAAACTCCCTGCTTGAACTCTTAATGTGAGAAAGATATAAATCTGTTTAGATTCATAGAAATAGGGCAAAAGCCCAGTTTCAGAATGAAAGGCACCACGAGCAAAGATGTTTTGACTTTGGATTAGGCCTTTTAAGATCAGTAACTGAAACATGAGTTCCATTCCTGTAAAAGTCCTGCGAGTTGAACATTAGAGGAAGATGTTTTTCTTCAAGGCATCCTAGAAGCTCTTGTGACTCCTATTTCTAAAGACAATCCGGACTCTTTCAGACTCAATACACCGAGTCCTTCAACAACAGAAACTGAAGAACTCCCAAGCTCTCCTGACAAGAGCTGTATTCGACACTGCTCTCTTCAAAACGACGGCAGCCCCGAGCGTTCGATACACGCCGTAGGAACCACAGAATCTATTGCTTTGTGATGCTGAGTGCAGGCTGAAAACACGAACCACTTCCCAGCCTGACTGTTACGGAACAGGAACGGGCACCGCTGCTGCTCAGCGCTTTGTGGAAAGCTGGTTAAAGCCGAGGCCACCGTTCCTTTCTCGTTCTTAGACCGCAGCGGCCGGTGCTTCGGTCACGCACACGACAGCCGCGTCCCCTCAAGATCCAAACCGCGAAAACGCACAGGCTGCCCCCGCTTCCACACCGCTGGCCGGAGCCCGGCTTTCCGCGCCTTGTATCTGAACCTGCCGGCCTGGAACCGGTCGGGAGCCTCCGGCGGCATTTCCTGCCCGTCAGCCCCGAGCGGCCGGCGGGCACCTCCCCGCAAGGGCGGCAGCACCGCGCTGCGCGCCCCGCTCACGGCCCGGCCCGCCCCGAACGCCAGAGGCGGGAGTGAAGGTGGAAATAACTAACGGCCACGGGTGGCACGGGAGGCGCGGGCAGCGAGCTCAGCCTTGTGACGTCACCGGGGAGGAGCGCCGGGCCGCCAATGGGTGGGGACGGCCCCGCCCCGCGCGGCACCCGGATGTGTAAACAAACACCCCGATAAGCGTGGCGGGGGGGGGTGGGTGACGGCGCGGCGGCCCGACGGTACCCAGCGCCTCCCGGCCCCACGGGCACGGGGCGGTACGCGGGCGGCGGGATCCGCTCTGCTGAACGAGCTGCCGGCCGGGCACCGGCAAGGGGGGCGTGGGGGAAGGAAACGGCTTCCTCGTCTGCGTGGGGATCTTCACCCCGCTGCCCGCGCGTACAGCGAAGAGAAGCGGGTAGGAAATCAGCCTCGCCGCCATCCCTTCTGGGCTCAGAGCACGGCGTGACACACAACAAGCTGAAGAGTCTCTGCCGAGCTTCACAGAGGCTATGCACGGACTCCCGGCAAGCTGCGATCCGGTTACTCCGGCAGGGAAAACCTCACCAAGTCAAAGACTGAGACACAGGACCCTCATTTGCACGTCAGATACAGAGAAATAACAGTGAAAGAGACGCGAGGAGAAAGTTCCCGGCAGAGCCGGAGCCGTTTCTCTACCGGGAGGGAGCAGCTGCTCCGTACCCGTTAAGCCTTTTCCTCGCTCACGCCGGAGCACAAAGCCGCCGCGGCTGGTGACGCCGTTGCCTTTTCTCTCCCACCCGCTGCGATTTCCCCCAGACCGCCGGCACGCTGCCGGGGTACAGCCGTGCGCGGCCACCCAAACACGGGCCAGCTCTCTTCCAGACGGCCTCCCTGGCAGGGACGGTCCCATCGCACCGCTCCTGTCCTTCGCGGGGCCGGGGAGAACGAAGCGAGGAGCCCCCCTAGCTAGCCGAGCTCAGCCTCGCCCCCCACCCCCCTCCAATTATGTAAACCATCACCACCCGCCCTGTAACGAGGAGGCTACAGGCAGGCAGCGCTGCCGTCATTTCCAGGCACTATAAATAGCGCCCGAGCCCTCCTCCCGCCAGCAAAG
>VXBZ01005640.1:231252-284872 GCA_013399135.1 Heliornis fulica | reverse complement strand
CCCTCCCCTCCTCTGAGGTACGGCGGTGCCCGCCGCTGTGGAGAGCCGAGGAGAGAAAGCTGCGCGGGGTGAGGGGAGTAAAGCGAACGTGTGGTAAATGTTTGGCCGCAGCAGCCAGCTCGGTCAGGGTTTCATCCCCGAGGATTTTCGGAGTGGTTTTAGTGTGATAAGCAGCGTAGGATGGCTCAGACTTTCTTTTCTCCTCACCAGTGTATGTCACCCACATTTCTGAAAGTAGGTAAAACCCTGGAGGAGAGCACGGGTCTGTTAAAAGTTCAGCGTTGTAGGGAAAAAAATAAAAGCATTAAGAACCCCCCTCCCCTGTTGGATCTTGGAAGTTAAGTAGGATAGGTCAGTGCTCTTGTTTCTGGAAAGGGAGTTTTGGGAAGAGCTCGTTGCTTATCACGAAAAAACCACACAGGTTTCAAGGTATACAAGAACAGTTTTGAAGACTTAAGTAAACCAAAACACGACTCACATACAAGTAGCTTCCAAAGCATCAGAGGTCTGTTGGCAACAATCACGTTTTCCATTAAAATGTAAATAAGCTAACCCCTAGTTTATTTTGGCTGTACTCTTCTATTTCCACGAGCAAAGAGTATGGAGATACCAACTGACAAAGGCTAACGAAGCTGTCACTCATACTTTGTACCCCCAGGCCTGGCTCTTCTGCATAATTGCAGCATCAATAATATTTTCTTTTCTTGTTGGTACTGACATCTATTTTTTAAATCTATGAAGTGGGGTATTTTTTACTCAAGGGGACTTGATAATTTGCGGAATGTTAGAGAAATAGAATCCAGTAAAAATCACCTAGTGGCTGTAATTAATAAACCACGTGCTAGTCAATTTTATTCTGCCTATCCATTTTTAAATACAATTCAGGTTTTTACTTTTTTTTTTTTTGCTTCTTCCTTCGTAATGACAAATTAATGCCATTCTTGAAGAATAGTACAAAAAAAGTCATGCTTGCACAATAAAGAATACATGTTTCTGTGAAATTCCAAGAAACAGACGCCTGTGGGAGTATTTCCGGTAGGGCTTTTAAAAATTGCAGTTTATCCCATGATCTCTCTCTAGCTCCAGTGCTGGTAGTTGTTGTCTTGTAAAAAGGAGAAAGGTGTTAATCCTTTAGACTTCACTACACTTCAGAGTACACCAAATAAAGCTTCCTGATCCGGATCCCACAAATGAGTTAGATAAGGCATATGATAAAGACATATAGCACGACTATAATTGGAACAGAGAAAGAGCAGGGATGTAGCATAGTTTAGTAGAGAAATGATACAGTGCAGAGGGTACATAAATCTTGAGGTGCTTCTTGAAAACCAGCTTCAGCTTGTTAAAAGATAAAACTATCCCATAAAGAGCTTTTACAAATTTTTATTAAGCTGCTGCTTTATACTTGATTTTGAGATGTCTGTTAGTCCGTTCTTCTTTATCTAGGCAAAGAATACCTGACTAGATGGTTAGCTGTTGTCCTCTGGTATGTCTGGTCCTATACCCTATTCATGCAGCCAGGTGTCATGTACCGGTTGACTACAAAGTACTCCTTTTTTTAGAAGTGATTGCTCTGGCCTTTCCATAACAATAGTTTTCTTCTTTTATAAAGGTTCTAAGTATTGTTTCACAGTATGTTTGCTATGGTTCCAACTTTTGTCCTCTTTCTGGGGATTTGGAACAAGGAATATTAAGCAATGAACAGAAAGTCACGATAAAAACATTGATCTCTGCAGTTAGTCCTCCCAATCAATGTAGTGAGTTGTCAGTAAGCCATCACAGACATCTCACTGGGTCACTGAAACTGGTGGCAAAGCTCCTATCACAACACACAACCCCTGAACCTCAAAGACATGTGCACAGTCCTCTTCAAGCATTGCACAGGGTCCTTGATGTTGAAATGTTCAGTACTGACTCAAAGAAGTGCAAACTTGGAATGGCTAGTGGAGCTGTATGTGCATTTCAGATGTGAATGCCATTGAAGGCTTTGTCCTGTTTGTCTTGAGAGACACACTGTGATCCTGGTTCAGGGGTTAGGAACTGACCAGGTTATGCAGAAACAGAAATCAAACTTTACAGGAGGAATAAAAAAATATACCAGCTATCCAATCCTGGATATAGAAATAACTCTTCTTTTCAGAAATGACAAGATGGACAAGGGGGAGAAAGAAGTGTCTGTCATTCGGTGAGGACAGCAAAGGAGCCGAAAGGAGAACAATGTTTCCATTGTTTTAACACAAGCTCTGCTGCTCCACTGAAAGATCCAAATGACAAGGACACTGAGGGTTCCTTTCTCTTTGCTGTTTGTTTCCCTAGTAACAAATACACACGCTGCACTGTTAGAATACCATCCTTTTCTTCTCTTTCTTCTTTTTTTTCCCCTTAAGATAAAGATATGTCAAGGATGTATTCAGTGCTTTCAGTAGCAGGTTAATGTTGCTTGTAGGAATGAAACTTACAGCGTGATGTACTTGAAAGTGCTGCCTGTAGTCCACTGACACCCTGAAATAACTTAAAACAAAGCACATTAAATGCTTGCATCTCAATTTCTATACTGATTAGATGGTAAGCTCTTAGGGCAAAGTCTGCCTTTCACAGTGGGGCTCTGATCTTGATTAGCAAAGCAGATGTTATACTACTACTACTACTACTACTACTACTACTATTACTACTATTGCTAAATCCTGTGTAGTGTCCTAATTATATCCCAGTCATATTATCATCAGTAATACAATGTGCGCCATTTTAATGGGACTCATTTTGACCCTGACAGCTCTTGCCTATGTTTTTGTTTTGAACTCTCTGCATCATGTAACTTCTCTTTAAATACAATCCTGTTATAGAAGGGGCAGATGTTGCTGTTTCTTGTTAGGATTCTAATCAAAGCTATAGTCTGTGGTTCTAGGCAACACTGTGTTATGAGAATTGGAGAGGTGGCACAGTCATTGTCTGTGTTGTTTTAGCACATCAGGAATAGAATTGTCAGGTGAATCATACCCCAAACCATTAAAAACCATCCTGAGTACAGTACAAATTTAAAACTTGACAGGCAGGAAAGACCATTAATGGCATCTGAACTGTGAAACAGTGTCAGTATCATTCCCTCCTTTGCTTCTTCAGGTTAAGTATCAAATGTATCAAGAGAATCAAACCTAAAATTGGGGATGCAAGTGTTTTGACTCATTCTAATATGCTTTAGGCTGCGAAAAAGAAAGGTTCAGAACCAAAAAGCAATACCAAAAAGTATACTTTAGAAAGTCTTTCTCTGTTAATTAAAACTATAGATTTAGTGTGAGCTGTACATAGTGTCTGTGGGCAATTTGCCTCAGTTATTTTTTTCTGAGAAATAAGCACAAGCATTTTACCAATCATTTTATAGTTAATACTGTGAAAGCACGCTAGAGATGAAAACCAAGATGAAAATGGTTGGTGGCCTTAACAGTTGTCTGCAACCTGTTTCAGAATTCAGTATTTAGATTTAATTTCTGATTATGAAAGTGCACTTGGTATAATGGCTGGAGTGAACAAAAACTTTAAGTGAACTAGAGACTAACCCAGTAATTCTATAGTTTCTCCCTCATCTCTGAAAAAGTAGTAATTGCTTTAAACTATCTCAACTGCCTTTGGGAGGGGGGAGTTTCTAGACCATATCTGAGGACTGAAAAGTCAGAACTAGCCTGAACCCCTGATAGTGGCTGGGTAATTCTGGATGCAGAGAGAGCCAGGTTGCATGTGATACACTGGGACTGTTGGCAAGGATCAGGCTGCAATTTACCATGGAACTGGAAATGGCATCATCAGTTTTCCAGTTATTCACTTCTGGTAAGTAAATCACACAGTACAGTTGAACATTTGAATCTCAATTTAGTGTGCATCAGGAGTGGCAACACAATAAACCAGCACAACTCCACACAGAAACTAATTGCAATTTAGGAGGACTGTAGCATTTTAAAGTGCAAAGGCTGAGACTAGTATGTAGTGTCCAGATTTAGCAGTTAAAAAAGGATTAAACACATTTATCTGAGGCAAAAGGAAGAGGTAGTAGAGTAAAAAGAACTGCCTGTGTTTTTCAGTGTATGCATACATATTATAATCTCCACCATTAAATATAGGATTGCCATCTGCTTCATGCAGCTATCGACCCCTTAGCTAATTGTTGGCCAGCTATTAGTTATCTGAGAAGTTAAACCTGTGTTTTGCAAGCCACAGAAGAGCAGAGATTAACTTCCTGTTGATACATGTTTTGCAAAAACACATTCTGCAAATGCTCATCCATATATGCTCAGTTTGCTCAAGGATTCAGGCTTTTAGGTTTGTTCCTCACCTTAAAACCTAGACTTTTATTTCCATCCTTGTTTTCTATCCTGTGCAGATTAGGGCAAGCAGCACAAGCATATTCTATCGTTTCACAGATAAGTAGGGCCAAGGGGATTACTGCAATCATGTGGTACAACTCGCTGTAAGATAGAAGCCATGTGACTGGTGATATTACTTGTCATTTAAACCAGAACATCCCTTAGGAAAACATCCTAGAACATCCTGTCTCTACAAATTGTAAATTCCTTGTTCCAGTCATTAATTACTCTCACTACAAATATTTAGGTCTTATTTCTCCCTTGAATGTATTTAGTTTTCTCTTTCAGATGTTATTTTTCTTCATCTGTAAGACTGGAAAGACAATAGGACTCTGTCAATATAAGAGCAAGTAATCCTTTTGAGTAATAGACTTTTTTTAAAGCAGATTTTTCAATTTTTTAAGTTGTTTCTGTATCCTCGGGTATTTTTCCAAGTTATCAAGTAATTTCTTGAACTGTGGATTCCAGCAGTGATTTTTGTCTGTACTGTTCCTTTCATAGTTAGTCTGATGATCCTATCTGATTAATTGATGGGCATTCAACTGATTCTTCATTAGGATCCCTGGAAGCATTTCAGAGTTGCCATTCCCTCTTCAAGAACACAAACACTTGCCTATCCCCACCTTTCTTTGTGGGAGAAGTCTCCAAGACATGGAGACTTGCAGTTTAAAACCCAGAAAAGCCTTATAGAGAAGGAAACAAAGTCCTGGTGAATGTACCTCCTTCCCTGAGTTACAAGTAGCATTTCAGCTACACTGGAGACACCAAGTTGAATTTATTTATTTATTTAAAGTTATAACATGACTTTCAATAACTTAATAGGAACATATAGTAAATTTTCTCTAATAGTTAAAGTGCAAATCAGATTTAAAGTCAATGATGTTTAAGAGAATATGAGCAAATTGTACCTCTGGGAAGAGATCACATGGAGAGGGTCCAGAGGAGGCCACAAAGATGATAAAGGGTCTGGAGCACCTTTCCTATGAGGACAGGCTGAGCGAGTTGGGGCTNGGTGGAGCACTGGAACAGGTTGCCCAGGGAGGTGGTGGATGCCCTTGGATCCCTGGAGACGTTCAAGGCCAGGTTGGATGAGGCCCTGAGCAACCTGATCTAGTTGGGGGTGTCCCTGCTTCTTGCAGGGGGGTTGGACTAGATGACCTCTGGGAGTTGCTTCCAACCCTAATCATTCTATGATTCTAATGCTAGACCACCTCACAGGCCCCATCCTGTAGATGTTTTTAGACAATGATAGCCTATACAGTGCTAAGAAAATAGATTTCTGTTACCATTAATCTGTTATGGTAATATAGTTAGCTGTTTGAATAAACAATATATGAAAGATAAAAACTACAGGTGGTTAACTACTGTCTTTTCTGCAAGCAATACCACTGTACAGACCATGTTATAAAAACAGCCATTCTGAAGCTGAAAGAGGTGGAAATACAACTGTCCTGTTCCAAACTGCACCGACTCTTTTATGAAGACTTCTGCAACTGAGAATCTTACTAAAAAGAAAAAAAAAAGAGTTAATTAATTGCTTGCAAAAACATTTTCAGCTTGACTGTATTTTCTCCTGAATTGGTCCAGACATACCATACCAGTTAAAAGCTTGGCTTTGCTCAGGAGGCATCTGCTGTTGAGAATGACCAGCAGGTTATGTGGATTTTGCAGAGGTGAATCAGAACACAGATTTCCTCAGTAAAGCTGTACTCTGGGAGGAAAAAAGAAACATACCTTTCTTGACTGGGAGGAAAGACTTCCTGTGGTAGCCAGCCCATTGTTTAGAGGGCAAGGCAATGTAGAATAAGGCATCACACTATTCTCTAGAATTACACAAAGACAGATAGGATTGAAGAGCTTTTCTTTTTTTTTTTTCAATCTGGAGATGACTATATGAAGTAAAGAGTAATGTTGGCCATGGAAATTTTCAATCAGTGAAAGGACACAAATGAAAGCTTTTATTGTAATTAATAGTCTAGTGTAGCTTTGAAACTGAATGAAAAGGAGACTGAAGAGAACAGTAATAACAAAAAGAAAACATAGGTGCTCAGCAACTGTCAGAACACAGGATTGTTAGCTGTAACATGATGATACAGGCAGGCCTAACTGATGATTTTTTTTAAATAACTTGCCTCAAAGGTGTCTAAAAAGATCACTGGAAGGAGCTGTAAAAGTTTAATTTGTGGGTTGGAATGTTTGTATATTAATCCTGTACCGTAACCACTAGATATTTCTGGGTTTGGTTTTCTCCGATGCATTTCAGCCCCTGAGAGGCAAACAAGACTCTTCGAGCTGCTGAAGGATTTAGAGACAAAACAGCAATTAAGGTTTTCGCCAGTCGGGAAGATGTGCTTGGCACTGTTCTGGCTCCATCTCGTGGCTGAAGCCGTACTGTTTGTTTGGGTTTTTTTAAAAAAGCGGTTGTATCTTCTTACCATCACTCTTCTATACATATCGATTAAAAACGTGTGAACTTCCTTTATAACTCTTAGAACAAACGGGTTGTTTCTGGTAATAGAGAAGTAGCGAGACAGGTTAAAGACAAGTTTATCTTAAGCAAGCACTGCCTGTTCCTCTGTGTAACACTGTCAAAATCAGAGTGTTTGGTGATGTCCTTGTTGCTGTTAGAGAAGCCTCAACGAGGCATGGTGAGAGCAAGTGTTTATCAGCACTTTTAAACACCGAGCTGCAGCAATGTTGCTGTTCAGCATGATCTTGGTGTGGCCAGTGGAGTAGCTTGCCACTTACCTCCAAGAATTGCCTAGAATTTCCACCAAAACACAAGCACAGATGAAGAGTTATTTTGGCAGCATTTTTTTTTTCCTTCTCTAAAACAAATAGTTTTCAGGTAGTTGCCTTTAAATAAAATACCAGCATTTGAATGGAAGGAAACCACCCCACNCCTGCAAAAAATCCCCATCCAGATACCTTTCAACTAACTGCTTCCTGCCATCCCTGAGCTAGAGTGTGCTCAGGATGTACCCTGCTTCGACTGCTTGGCCACCAAACCGTGAGCTCCCTGTAGGAAAAGACAAAGCACACAGCACAAATTACAGAAGGCTGCCAGCACCGGCACTCACTGGCCACATGGTTCAGCAAGTCCCTGGTTCGTGTCCCAGTTATGTAAATTCATATTTTTGGTCTATAGCACAACTATATGTTTTCCTTAGACACCAGAAGAAGTCATTCGCTTTGAGCACCTTGGGTGTTGGCAGCAGGAGGCAGTGAGCTGACAGGGCACGCTGGATTTTCGGTTCTGCTATGTATCAGCTTGTACAGTACTGGATAGAGCTTCCAACAGTCACATGAGAAACTGCATTCATCTCTCTAAAAATACTGTCAGAGATGCAAGGTCGCAGAGATGAAGAGAATACAGATTATGTTTCCAGAAACTGGGACAGGGGTGGTTACTAGGTACCTGACAGGATGAGGCTAGCTGCATGCATATTTTGGCAGTCTTAATATGAAAGACATAACCCGTGATCCAGCTGACATGGAAACAATGCAAGTGCCTGTTTCCAAGGAGTTGCAGGCCCCAGCAAAATATGCCTGGCAAGAGCAGTCTCTCTTGCTGTCAGAGCATCCATGGTATCCAAAGGTGAGTGACAAAGCAGCCTTGCCATGTAATGCAAGAGCCAAGCTGGAGCACATTCCACATCTAGAATTCCATTATATATCCCTTGCAGACACACCCAGACATCTGAAAAGAAGCACAGGTTTGCAAGACTGCCACATAGTGAGTTAATAGTGTCAAAGTCTCATTCTCTCTGCTGTCCATCTTACTTACAGCAGCACTAGTTTTATATAAATAATTCCTTGCTAGATTTTGTAGCAAGAAAAAATATTTCCATTAAATAAGGGTGTTGTGTGGTCAGAGGCACTGTGCACACAGTAGACACACACTGTGCTGTGTACTGCACTGTGCAGTTCCTCAGTACTTACTCTGCTCTGCTCTGGTACTTACATGTTTGTCAAAATGTTTTCTGACTGGCACTGTCACCAGTGTAGCTTTTAGCCCAGTGAGGCAGCACAGGGAGAAGGACGGGAGAGGAATGGGGTGACCAGGCTGTTGCAAAGGGGATTCGGACCATCCTCTCAAGCACAGCATGGTTAGCATTTCAAATGACTGCAACAAGGGTGGGAGGAAGCTATAAAAGACCTATCTTACATCTGCTCAAGCAGCAGCACCCTGCACTAAGCATGAAAGTTACCAGGCATATGTCATAGTGTGCAATAACAATTACTTAAAATAAAGACAGTGGTAACGATGCTGCTTCGTGTTCTGCAGTGCACCAGGATGGAAGGTTGACTCTTAATTCAGGGATGAAGTGCAAGTATTGCAATGTCACCTCCTCCAATATCTAAGTTTTAGAGAGGTTGGAACTTGGGTGTATCTTGCCTATACTGCCCATGGGTCACAGATTTCAGCATCTTTTTCTGCATCAGCTTATTTTACAAAAAATGCTGACATACTGTGCAAAGTAACTGTCAAAGGTGCACTCGCTCCCAGCTTTTTGAAGACCATTGTGCATTCTGGGTTTTGCTATTGTCCTCCCTGGTAACCTTGCCTAGACCCTATGCAGCCATCCTTTTATTTTTTATTTTTACAAGAGCTTCAGAAACATGCACATTACAGTGCCTCATTTGTGGGGTATCTCAAACCTTTAGGGTCTGAAAAATAAGTCAGCCAAGATTTCTGCATGGCTTGGTGGGACACAGGAGAGGACAGAGTCAGCTGCTCTGGACAAAGTGTATGGGCACAAGTCAACATCATTCACATTTAATCAGAAAAATGGTATCTCTGTTTTGTCACAGAATCACAGAATGTCGGGGGTTGGAAGTGACCTCGAGAGGTCATCTAGTCCTACGCCCCTGCCAAAGCAGGATCACTCCATGAATTATAGAGCAGGTAAAGTACCTCTATGAGCTGGGTGCAAAGAAGTGCATGGAAACCATTGCAAAGCCTTCAGAATAACTACTGGAACCTGCAAGACCCCCTGAGCATTAGTAGCCAGACACATCCTGCAAGGTGCTTTGCTGTTGCTACAAAAAGTATTTTGCAATCCCTTGGATATTATTGCAAGATAGAAATTTAGTCACCTGTGAGCAGGGGTATTGAAACACAGCAACAGCTTGGTCAAGTTAATTTTTCATGTTCCCAAGCTACAATACTGTTTTCTCCCAGTCCTTTATCCTGAATTGCTCTTCTGTCAGTATGCATGAAGAGGGGTGGATGGGTATGGAAGAACAGATTGTACAAAGTGTGACAATCACAACTAGCATAATACTCATCATTAGTATTTATATTAAGAAAATACTTGATGCTTCACCTTGCTTCTGTGCTTCATTCCCTAACATGGTGGTGTGCTTTATTTGTAGGTTGTTTGAATTCCACACTAGAACTGGGCAAAGAAGGGAAGAATTATCAAACTAGTCCCCACAAAACATTTTTTTCTTATAATCCTCATTTCTACTGCTTTGACCAGTCATACTGCACACCCACTGTGAGACTGGGCCTACTTTAACAAAAGAAACAAAACCAAAATCCACAAAAATGCAAGAGAAAAACTACCACAAACAGACAAACAAAAAACTCCAAATTAACCCCCAAACTAAAACTTATCACTAAAAAAATACATCATTCAGTAACACCTTCAGAGATATGTTCCTGCCCTNAGAAAACTCTGGGAAGTATTATTATAAATGTTGCTCTTTCATGATCATCTTTAACTGTCACTCAGTGAATTTTTATTTATAAGATATTCATGGCCACTTTGTACCAGCAGATGGCACAACGACAGACCATAATCATTCCAACAGTTCTACAATTATTGGAATAGGCTTTGGGCTTTGAAGGCATAACTAAGGCACAGTTATGCTTTTTCTTTCACAGCTCTTACCTGGATTTTCAAAGCAGCAAGGTTTCTACTGGGAGCCTGAACAAAAAAGTATTATTGCATCCTTTCTAGGGCAAATTTTCTCTCTCTTCTTTTTCCTCTCTAGAGGCTACGTAGCCCCATTGGTGAAAAATTCAACCTGTCACCAAAACGAATAGAAACCATTATGCAAAAAGGCTTTTGATTTCTAAAATATGGGTTGTCTCTGTATGTAAAATCCAGTGCTTGAAACATGCAAATGAAGAACAAAAACTTAGACCCAGAGCAGGAACAGCACGAGCTATGGTGGTACCAGGAAGGGCAGCCAGGACAGCATGTTGGCATCTCAGCCAACAGCTAAAGGCTCTGTGCAAATGGCAATGACATTCTTTGCTCCCAATATCTTTCAGTCAAATAAAAAAGGATGTTGTGAGGGGTAGTGCCCTGTATTGCCAGCATGCAGGCAACGTGCCTGAAGTACCGGTGAAAACAAGAGTGAAAGGGTGTATCCCATGACTGAATCTCTGACTTCATCTGTTACTGCAAAAATTAGCAGTGTTAGGGGTGAGAAAGTAAGAACTAAAGATTTACAATCTCTTCCTAGTCCTTGAGGAGGTCTTCTTCAGCCCCACCCAGTCCAGAGTCTGTCTAGGTCAACACATCTTCACTGCTGTCATCAGGGGTTAGACCAGGCAACCTTTAGAGGTTTCTTCCAACCTCAGTTTCCTGTGGTCACCTTCATTAGTTCGGGTACATCTGACAAAAAACTAGTGTATAACAGCAAAGAATTATGGGTAGTTCTCATGACCGACCTGTTCTCCAGCTAAGGCTGGGCATTCATCTGACCCTGGGACAACCTTAAGTCTGAAAGGACTGAATTAAAAATTAAAACAAACAAACAAAAAAACCCTGATTACAGGAGACAACAAAAGGAAAAAGGGCAAATCGCTGCAAGAGGACACCAGGTGGAGCACCTCTGACTGCACCTGTCACTGCCTGAAGCAGGTTAATGTGGGTTAATCCAGCTTTGGAGCTGGTGTAATAAAACCAACATGGCATCAGAAAAAACACCCAGTAGCATTGTAACTTCTGCTAAGTACCAAGCCCTGGAAGCTGACAGCCCATGGTTTAGTTGGCACCAGGATACAGTTGTGTTTTTAGGAGAGCATGGCCTAGATGTGCATTGTTTTCCTCAGTATTTTAGGTTAGCTCTTCACTGCCTAAGTATGTGCAAAGGGTGTGCAGATGTATTAATTGTCCCTGAATAGGCCATACAGAGAGTTTGTCATTTTTACTAGTGTACCTGAAGACTGTTTGATTCTAGAGACATCCCAGGGCTTGGAAGCATTCACTCTGAAGGAAAAGCAATTCATGGTTCCCCCTTCTCCACATTCAGTTACAGTTAGCAGGCAACACAAGGCAGGATCACTGAGATGCAGTCACACTTTTCACAGTGGAAATTACCAGGTGTTCAAGTGATTCCTACACTGAAGTAAAACCAAAACATACACATGACAAATTTCAATAATTTAACAGAAAAATATCACCATGAAACCATTCTCAGAGCAAGTGAATACCAATGCTGAATAAGCACCCTAAGAGCTGAAATGGACTTTCCTTGTTAATTAATTGCTATCTTTTTTTGAGGAGGTGTGTGGCAAATTGCAGATAGAAATGTTTATACAAGAAATGCCACAGGCTTCATTGTTGCTGCCCACCTCTCTACCCACAAAACACTCCTGGGTTGTAATCACCACCTTCAGACAATCTCTGTTGCACACACGAATTTCATTCATTCAAGAGCATTGCTTTTGAGACATTTGTGTCTCTAGTACCTGTTTGGGTTTCTGTCAGACATTCCATTCAGTAGCTATCATGGACATTACTCTTTACTCTGAAAAGGACTGTATTTGGTGTATGTTTATTCTTTAACTGTTTAGTTTAATACGTGTGCTGTAAATAAACCAAATTGCCTCTTACAGTGAAAGGCCACAAGCTACTTTGTCACAGCTCCTGCACTGAGAAACAGTTTGATCCCTGTTAGGTGGAACTGTTTCCAGATGAATGCTTCTGTGTGGTAATTGCCTCACTTAAATACCCTGAAAAGGTATAACCAGGTTCACAAAGACTGTATGGAACAGTTGCAGGGAAGGAGACTTAAAAGGAAGAATAAGGTGAAGAATTACAGGAGCAATTGGAACCTGAGAAGTGGAAATTGTATTGTATCCAGTCATTGAAAGCAACATTGAGAGGCCTGTTCTTTCTCCCCCAACTTTAAAGGATTGAATAAAAAGTATTTTTCTTAATTACTTAATTAAATATGGGAAGTTCTAGTAAAAAATACACAGATGTGTTAATACAACCACTTTCAAAAGACTACAACTGGCAGTATCTGCAGTAGAGGGATGAAGGAGTTGGCCTGGCTGTTGGTTCTCCACATCTTGAAAGTAGAGGGCAAATTATTTGCTCTTTGCTCATTTATTTGGCACTGTTTTAAGCTCTGAATGTAACTAACACTATTAGACAGCACCACATGGCATTTTTTGGCTCACCAGTTGCTTTTAAAAGAGCTACAGCTCTTCTTATTTGCTTTTCCCTTCCTGGGTGGATTCAGGAGAGCTCTAAGCTAGATGTTGTGCGAGTGCTGCAAGCCTGCCACTGGACCTCTGCAGCCCATCCCTACAAATAACTCTACTTGTACTGCAGATGATCAGGACAGTTATTTTTAAAAATGAATGCACAAATTGTTTGCTAAACCTCAGCAGTTTTCTAAAAACAGTTACTTCCAAATTAGCATGTTCTTGATGACTGTCACCACAATACACAAGAAAAGCAAGAAATCTGTTCTGATTTATCTGTCAGCTCCGTTGTACAAAACAAAGCAAGCACAGCAAAGGTGCTTACCAAGGTTTATATTACCGTCTCACAAGTGCCATTTGCCCAAGAAAAACCCCTTAAGTCTCTAATAACTACTAATGGCTCTCACAAGAAAAAACCTCTAAGCAAACACACCGATTTCACAATTAAAGTTGAGGTGAATTCTGCCTCCAGATGAACTTGCAGTGGAAGGAGGAATTTCTAAGCAGTCATGGGCAAGGCATCAGCAAGCAACATCACCGAGTCTGCACAGGAAAACCCACGGGATGAAGCCAGAGGGCCTGGGAAGCCAGAACTGCCTACTGCCACCGAGGTTCCACAGGAGGAACAGTGTTAAGGACATGTACTTCGAACAGCCTGCCCCTCTGCCTCCCCCTCCCCCCACCCCTGCACAGACGTGCTTTTCCAAAAGAGCCCCTTGCCATGGTACGGAGCTGAAGGAGGTTTTTACCTGCACACACAGAAGACAACTGGCTGGAGCCTCAGGTAGCTGGGAATGACCTGCGGTGCATGTCTCCAGCACTACAGAACTGCAGAACATTCAGTCATTTGAGTCATTTCTTACAGCATTGACAGGATTAAAACACCCATTCCCCAGAGAAAAGGCATGAAAAAACATCAACACTGAATTTTATCTACACCGACAAATGACAAACCCTCCACAACAAATGCATATGCGAAGGCAAATTGTTCTACAGAGCTTAACATCTGACTGCTAATTAGACCTCAGGACTGTTTTCCAGAAGAGAAAGGGAGTGTTGCCCATAAACACATCCCCAGCAGCTCGGGGTGTGCCTGCCCTACCTTCTCTCCTGTCTGCAGAACCCTGGAGCCAGCCACAGTGTTCCTTGCTCCATCTCTGAGGGCATGCCAGCCACGAAGGGAACGCAGCAAGCAGCTATCTGGTTTTTAACTAAAACACAGCACTTTGTGTTCCCTGCACAGGTCAGACCTCTTCCACTTTTTTCCACCACCCTCTCAATTGGATAGGAAACAGACAGTCCTTTGCTAGAGCTGATAGGCTCCAAGGACAAAATGCTACCACAGCAACAGTTTCCTAATCAGCTTCCAAGTGTAAATAATCTTGTGTTCGTTACTTGCTATACAAATCCAGAGAGGTATTTGCATTAAAATGTATTATTGCTCTACTGACAATCAGTTTGACACAAGTGTTGAGTCGCTGTCATCTAGCAAATTTATGTTACTGCCTAGAAATAATTGCTGTCAATGCTGTAGTTGCCTGGAACTTGTTACTAGGACCAGATTGCTGTGGAGGATAGTCACCAAAAGGTTTCTTGCAAGAGGCAGAGACATCAGCTTTATAATCACTGTGCAAAGCACAGGTCCTCCAGGAACCACAGTTAAGATTTACAGCCCAGGTAATGTCACACACTTACAGAGCAGCACCACAAATAACTTGACCATGTGTTTACAGTAATTTTATTTACAAGTTAGCACATGACACCTGTAGTACTACAGTTTTTATAACACAATTAGCAGTAAAATAAGTCACATCTAAGAAAGTAGGAGGCAGCGGAGAAAAATATGCACAAAAAATGCAGAAAAGCTATTCAGTCATAACCAAAAGTAGGTTTTTCTACAGACCTTGAAAGCCAGAAGGAATATACAGGATGAGAAGAGCAAGTTCTTCAGCCCTATCATTTCTACAGCATTAAAAGTTTTGTACAGTAACACCTCAGTATGATGAATACTACACTCTAGCAGTCAAATGCAAGTGGTGGGGAGATCATGGCGGTAGCATCTTGCCCTTTTGAGCACCCAGAAAGGAAAAAACAAGCTTCCCTTTAAGGGGAAGTGACCCAGGGCTGGTTTACTTGCAGAGCCAGTAGCACAGAATTGCTGGGGCGAAGTGGGGCAGGAGGGACAGAACTTAAGACTAGAGAGTTCCCATGCACTGCATATTGCCTGTGTGGTCTTATCGGGTCTCGAGTTAAGTAGTTGGTGAGCAAAACCAGCTGCAGCATTCCACAAGTCTTTCTCAGTGCCGTGATCTAGTAAGGCTGAGCACAGCTTAGCAGAATCCCAAAACCAAGCAGAGCAAAAAAAGCCCTTCTGCTCTCTTACAATCCTTGGCTCTAACGATGCTGGTGTTGAGCCTGGGCCTTTCTCAAGAGGGAAAAATGTAGAGGAGCCATTCTGGAGAAACACTCTATACCAAGATGTATTCTGGTGACAAGACTCAGAAGAAAATAAGTTTAATGCAGCTTGAGATGCAACCCTTTTCTGCTTCAACATACAGCAGCACCTTCCAGAAAGCACACAGATACTATTCAAGACCCTTTTCCCCTTAGACACCTTTAATAGCCTGGAGCAAGAAGTGGTGCACACGATCCATGCGATCCATGCTAGTTGCAAGCGCTGGAAAGACAATGAAAATAAAAGCTGCACAGTACTAATTATTTCCACTACTAACTACACACAGGATATATTGCTTTTGGTACAATGCCATTTATTGTCACAAGAAGAAAACCAGTGATTAAGCTGAGCACACATGAATTATGCAGACCTTTGCCATGCTGGAACAACACTGCATTATACTTAGAGAAATGTCACCAAGTCAGCTGTAAAAACAGCTTAACACAATCCTCCCAAAATACCAAACATACCCCCCAAAACAAGCTCCCATAAATGAAGTTCAGCTACAAAAGAACACTCAAGAAATGATCACAGTTTGGGGTTTCTCATCTGCAATCCCCACTCTGCCTGAAGAGCTGAGCTTTTGCTGCAGGCGAGAGCAAATGCAGAATTAAAACACACAGCTCTGATATTCATTAAAGTGTTTTCGAGTGTAAACTGGCCTGTAGAAGTTTATGTTCCCCCCACATCTGTAGCATACCTGTACACATGTACAAAAGCTAACAAAAAGGGTTTTTTAGAAACACAAGCAGCATTAAAAAGTCTGAAGTTTGAACTCTTGAGTCTATGTCTCAACTACAAGTTAGAATCTTTGCAAGTTGTAACATTTCCAGCAATATTGAAGGGGTTTTTAGTCAAAATTTCCTTTAAAGTACCAGCTATTGAAATAAAAGGTGAACTAGGAGAAAGGTTTGACTAAAGAGCCTTCCCCTGAATTGTTCAGCTCACTTGTGACATACTCGGTTCAGTGACTCTCAAGCTAAAATTCAGAATATTCAGCATTTCTCTATGTGCAGTTTTAAGGCAGAAAAACATCTTAGAACAAGCCATTTTTGGATCTAATGACACAAAACCCCTAATGGGTGCATATCTAGTCTTTTAGCAAGAGTGAATTTTAAGTTCTATTACATTCCCTTGCAGCTCTGATTTTTGGGGTTTGGGTTTTTTTTTTGCCAGAAAAGCCTGAATGATTCAGAGGTGCTGAACCAACACACCATGGCTAGAGAGACTAAAATACTCCCTTGTCATTTCTGGGTTGTGTACTCAAGGTCAGTGTTAAAAGTGTGTGGTGGAGTTAACAGATCACTATCCTGTGCGACCCCAGCACTGCACAGCTGACTGCAGGAGAGGAGTTGCTCAGGTCTTCTCCAAAGCCAACAGCTGTAACCAGCAGCCCCAGTCAGCTGCCTGTAACAGGGCCCAGCTCCACGCAGCACAGCTGTGTCCTTGGCCCAGCCTGACAGAAGAAAAAAAATAAAAAGCCAAAGCAAACAAGCTGTGGGGCTGCAGGTAACCTACAGCCACACAAGATAAAGTGGAGCCATCGAGGCAGTCAGAGCAGACACAGGATTTTGGAGTGAAATGGCAACATGGGAAGTGCAAAACCCTGAGAAAGAGAAGTGTCACTGGAAGACAGTTACTGCTCAGCAAGATCGAAGGGTAGCCCAGTCCAAGCAGCAACAGGAGATATGGAGAAGCAGTAGTTCAGCTGACAGCCAATTCAGCTCAGAGTTGCACATAGTCATAGAAAGACTCAAGATAAACAGAAGTATTTGACTCTATTTTTAGATGAGAAACTGCTGCAAACCCAATGTGCTGGCAAGGTGGTTCTTGATCTTTTCTGAGGAATCAGCCCTTTTTCCAGCCTTCACTATAAACATAAGCTCCCTCTGTACCAAGTTACATGAAAAACTAGAAGCATCTCTGGATGCTTCTAATTAGATGTGAAGGGAAGGAACCTAAGGAAAATCTGTGTGGCAAGAGGGAAGTAGCATGAAGCTTTCAGTACTCACAAGTCATAAAAGATTTAAAGTCAAAAAGGTTGAACTAGGAACTGTTGGACTTTGGGCAGAAGTTCCCAACAGCTGCCAAGACACCTCCTGGAACGAAGTCTTCTGCCACATCTTAGCCAAACATATTGTTCCTTTCTGTTCTTGTGCCTGTTGTTATATTGCCCTTCCAGAAATGCACACACACATCGTGCTTCCAACAGGAAAGGTCTCAGGAGACCTCTCAGCTTTCTTGCTTACCTCTCCAGTAGATTTACAGTTTAATTAATGGCATCAATAACCTGTTGTTTATCATAAAAAAAATCTCACAAATCCTAAAAGAGGAATTTTTTTGACCAAGTGGGACCTGTTCAGACTCACTTTGAATAATAAGACAAAGAGAAAAGTAAATTGTGAATAGAAATATATATACTGAATAAAGGCAGAGTTTGGAAAATGCCTCAAGGAAAGTCATCAGTGTTACATGGGGGAGAGTAGATGGGTTACAGAACAATTGTCATCTCTGACTCCCAAGATAAGCCTTCACATCAACGCTGCATGAGTGGGGCCACACTTCTGACAAGGGATGTGGTTTTGGAGACCCACTAAAGCTGACTTTGGAACCGGAGTGCAAGCTCTAGAACTCTTCTGAAGCTAACAAAGAGTTTCACCTGTGAGAAAAAGACATATCAGAGCAAGATGCATATCAAGACACATGGGATTGATGGGATGAAGGTCTTAAGTCTTCTACAAGCCTCAAATGTTTTTCTTATTTTTTATGCTTGTCAAGCATTACAAATATGCAATTTAGTAGAAAGAACTGAAAATAAAACGTGCCCAACCCAGAACTGACATCTCCGCTCTGCAGAGAAAGTCCAAGGGGCAGAGCTCCACAAAGCTCGATGCCATCAAGCCTAGACCAGCACCTCTTCACATAAACAGGGCTTGCACTCAGAAGCTCCTCACCAGCCTCTGGAGCATGTGAGTGCACAGTCCCCTAGTGCAGGCAGCTCAGCTTCCCACACCCAGGGGGTTCTCACTCGAACAGGCCAGCCCACAGCACCTGCAACCCACACCCAGACCCAAGCACCCACCGCTACAGTCCCTGACTCCCAGCAGCTCAGGACTGCCCACTGCATTGGAAGCTCAGACAGAAAGGAGCAGCATACAGTTCTGCTGAGCCAGACATGCACAGCATTTCAATTAACCCTCCTCAAACCAGGGCTGAGAGCGTCGAGTCCATCTGCGCTTGCGAAAGCCCCTGCTGAGACCAGCTCCGCCTCGAAGCGGCACATCTACATCCACACGACGGCAAACGCCGTGTTCGGTGAGGGAACAGACAGCGAGGGGCAGCTACAGCCAATGAAAAAACAAAACACAAAATAATCTACAGCAAAAATGAAACCTGTAACATTCTGGGGAAAGGTTCCATGCCCTGCGGAAAGCCAGAGAGGGGATGGAGCCATGAGTTGTGACAAGCTGATTCCTGGAGCTGTTACAGACCTGTCAGTTACAGCTAAGCAATTTTTAGTTTCAGGTCACATGTTCTGTGTTTTCATACTAATTAGAGTAGTTTCTAGCTGCCATTATCCAACTGCATCTTTTAAGAGTTCAGTTCTTTGGCACAGTCTAATTTTAGGCAAAAAAAAAAAAATTACTAAAAAGCCCATTACAGTAATGTAAGCCCTGCTCCCAGAAATCATGCCTTTCAAACCCCGGGCCTGAGAAGAACCTTTCTGTAGCAAAACGAAAACATTTGGTCTCTAAGGATTGCTCAAGCACTTATTTCCAAGATTTCATGGGAACAGAGTGATAACTATAGGAATATCAGTATCAGGAGTGACAAAAAACAAATAAAAAAGCCTGTGAATCACCAGATACACGGGAACCTTATTTGCATCACTCCGTGCTCCATGGTTCAAAATACTGATAATTTCATAACTTTCTCACAGCAAAGATAAAACATTTTTGCCTGTTAACGAAGAATCTTCACCTGTGGTTTTCTGGATGGCTCCCTAGCAATCTCAAGCTAGTACAGTCCTACAGTGGAACAAACAGGCTTGAGCACTCACAAATATTAAATGTAAGCTACGCCCTACTGCAGCGTTCAAGTGTCAGCCATGGTTCAGACACCCTGATGTCACACACATCAGGGTAGTTATGGTTTATAAAACAGCAGTTCATTTTAAAGCAAAATTCCAGCCATTCTATATATGCACAGTACTATGCTGATTTGGTAATACAGGGACACAATTTAATGATTTTCTTTGCATTTGTTTTTACAAGGTTCAGATGCCAAAAACAAAACAGAACATTAAGTTACCTGATTTAAAAAAAGAAAACCACATACGTTTACAACATCAAAAGAATAAGACGAAATATAAACCTTTGCTACTTACAATTGATCTATACAGATTAACCAAATCACAAATCTGTCACAATATAAACGTTTAATTGTTACAATGAATAAGAACATACAGAAAATGATTTATTTTTTTTTTTATAAAATCTTCCTTTGCATTTTTATTTTAAACTTACCATTAACTAAATTAGCTATGCAGGACTTGTGGGGTACATGACTAAGAAGGCACCAACAGTACAAAGCAAAGACAAAGCAGTTTGAGTATCTTAAGAGTGCTCTACACTGATACAACACAAGAAAAGGCAACAATAGTAAGTAAACCAGCTGCAACCTTTAGAAGTTTGTTCTAGATTTACAAAGTAGTTCGACTTTTACATTTCTTCCAATGCTTCACTTAGTTTGATCACAGCACATGCTACAAAAACCATTGTAAGCTTCACTTTACTAATGTGCACTTTTCACTAATTTAGTGTCTTGATTTCGATCGTTAACTAAATCATTTTGAACCACAAATGTATTTAAAACTTAGTAAAAGGATTGTTTGGACTTTTTCATTTAAACCACTGCATTTACAAAAATATTTCCCCTAAAATCTGGGATTGCTTGAAGACATTGCTGTACAAATATAAAAGTACTATGCAAGGGACCAAATTCATGAGTATATGGTGTGTATGTATAGACCTATATTTATACCATATCACTGTGCTGTAACAACACAATAAATTTATCAATAACCAAGGACTATATAAACTACACTAACATAAGCAAATATATATTAATAAAGTTTAAATCTATAGTACAGTTGCTCAGCAAACACTTCCGACATGGTATAAATATATCATAGCATATTACAGTGGGCAGCAACAACAGGTTTTTTCTTGTTCTCATTCTGTAAGGAAAACCATGCTCAACATCTTGGGTTTTGTTTGGCCACCGCTGAGTTATGTCATCACTGCTACTCCTGAAAGTCCTAGTGCACCACACCGCCCAGCCCACGGGGCGTGCTGCACACTTCAGATCTGACAGGACGTGTGAAACGATGAGGAAGAGTCTGGCGACAGTCAGGACAGCAGAGTAAGATGCTTGTTTGCCAAAGCATCCATGAGAATTTTATGTTTGCATATTTTTCTTCAGCTGTAAGGTTGGAATGTTTTTGACAATGAACTGTTTACATTCCTTATTCCAAAGCATCTTTACCGTGAAATATGCGTGTCACTTCGATTAACTGTTGCTGTTCTCCACTCTAAAATATAAGAACTACATAAAGAAAAAAAGTCAACGTAAAATGATGAAATAACCGACCTAACACAGTGTTTTATAGGCACCTTCTTTCAAACTGTTTTCAAAATCTGACCAAAAAAAATATAAATCATGCTTCAGCATTTGAGGCATCACAAATTCAATCCAACAATTTTTACTGAATTCAGTGAAAGACTGATGACCGTGGTTACTGGTGGTGATGATGCCAACTGGATGCAGCAACAACAGCTAAGGAAGAGAGCCCAGAAGCACCAGATGTTTGCTAAAGCAAACCCTCGGCGTCTCGTTCTGAGAGAATGCAAGGGTGAGTCTATGCCTCCCCAAGAACCCAAAATTAAACAAAGTATTAAAAACACAATTGGGAAAGAGAAGGATGAAATAAGCTGCCAAAGTTCTTCCTTGATAGATTTCTTCCTTACCAAATCACAAGTGAGGTGTCACAAACTAATTTCGGTAACAGTCATCTTTCCAACCACGCCAAAAATGATTCCTGTAGTAACGATGATCTACAAGTAGCAGAGATTCTAGAAATACTTCAACTTTTCAAAACTGAGTGAGAAAAGTGTTTTGGTAAAGGTGTGTAGAAATGTCAAGAGAGATTTCTACACTGGTATCAACAGTCACGTGCGTATTTCTATAGAAAGGGTTTTAAGCATAGGCTCCACGTCACAATTCACTGATCACTTGTGCAGTGTCCCAACAATGCTCCTAACATGCTCCCCACAACAGAGATTTCTGTACCACAGGAACTTCCTGATAGAAAATGCCCTTTAGTGATGAACCCTTGCTTATTAGAAATCGGTTTTGGCAGACTAACACTTAAACTAGAGGAGAAAGAAAATTTTGAAATGGACTCTTGTAAGCACCCTTATCTATTGGAGTCTAAGTTAATGGCTTTCTAGGTTTCTTTGAAGAGCAGACTAAATGGTATGAGGAAGCCTGGAGTTATTAACCAGCAAGCATCCTTATATTATACAGCAGCAATTGAACCTGATTTCCATTCAAACGCATTACCCAAGAGGAAACCAAAAACTAATTCTTAATGTTAATGTGAAGATATAAGATTTAAATTTATTTCCAGGAATTACAAGTGCATTTTGTTCATATTAGCAAGCAGTCTTTATACAATCCATTCTTCACTGCTGCCAAAATAAAATGAGAAAAAGACAGCAGAGATATGAAAAGCTAAAAATAGAACTATTTTTCCTAAGTTATTTGTTGAATAGCATTTCAGTTGAACACAACTCAGAGGTAACAATAGATTATTTTTTTTCTCAATCATAGGCATGTGGCACTTAGACAATCATCTTTGCACAGAAAGCTTTAACAGTCATGCGAGGGCACAGTAATTATTTTAAACAAGGCAAATTTCTCACCACAGAGAGCAGTGGGGAAAGAAAAGGAGGCACTGCACTGGAACATAACACCTAGTAAACTCCACGTTATACAATTTCAGTAACAAATACTTGGAAAGATCATTAAAAGGTATACAATTTAAACATTATTTAGTGCTAGCTTTGTTTGGTTGTCCTAACTCAGCATTATCAGAAAAGTTTGATAGTACTTGACAACAGAACAGTACTTCATGTCACGAGCTCATGGAGGCTTGATTACAAATCACCATAGTGTAGGTTGCAAGAAATGAACTTGAGATGCTGACATGCTGTAGGAGCAAAAGTAAAATCAAACTTTCTCATTTAAAGATGCAGTGTTCCTCTCTGCAAGGATTCTGAACGTCAGTGATTAGGTTCAAATGGAAAATCTACCACCCCTCACCTGAAGCATTGCACTGGTATGCAGGATGTAGACCGAGTTTATCAACAGCGTATTCTGGTTTCTCGCTTGCCACCAGATATGGATGCCTTCCACAGGGAAAAGCATTCACCATTAGGTCATCATGCCATCATGTTCTTTGTTAATCTTCCACCACACAGACAGTGAATATAAGCTGGCGAGCTGCCACTCATTCTCTTAGCACAAGTCTCATAAACACTAACACACGGTATGAACTTTGGAAGTACTATGCCTCCAACATGGTTAAACTTTAAATGATCTCTTTTAGAACGGGCATGGAGGGAAAAAAAGGTACAAATTTTGCCAATAGATGAAAAAAATGTTTCTTAGATGAATTAAGTTGGGTCCCATGTGGCTCTTACACTGTATAGAATACCTATACATACAGCACAGGACACCCAAACAAGTGCATAAGCAAGATTAACAGGAACACGACTTATGCTGCAATCCATAGCATAATGGTATGAACACCGCTGGATGCTAACCATTTCTGTTTAAAAAGGAAGTGCAAAAAAAATCTGGGATGTCACTGACTTAAAGTGCCCTGAACAGTAGCTTTTCTAAAAAAAACAAACCAAAAAAACCCCAAAAAACAAAAAAATGCCAGCGACTTCAGTAAAGTCAAGAAAAACATAGTTCATGGCGTAAACATCTTAGAGGTTAATGAGTTATCTTCTTGGATACTGATCCAGGAGTGAAAGGAACCACTGCATCTTTCAAACCAGAAAGCAAGCAGTTAAAACACGGCCAGCAGTAGGTGCACGTACAGTACAGTACTGCAACAGGTCAACAATGGGCATTACGCATAGGAGTGTCAATTACAATTCTTCAGGCTTAAAAGATTCATTGAAAGCATGAAAAGCCAAAACTACCAGGAACTGCCCTCCTGAATGGCTCAAAGGAGTTAGTGGATAAGCTGAGAGAGGCCACAAGACATGACCGACAATAAAGAACTGGGAAGAGGAACAGCAACGTTTGAGCATGCCCAGTCCTTTAAGTCCTTGCCCTACAAAAAAGAGCAGAGACATATTTCAGTGAAGGAAGGTTTAACATCACCTTTTAAAACAAGCATACTGTCCTATTTCTGTGCTTTATGTACACTATGTTTACCATGAGTCAGAGACAGCAGCACCAATTAAATAAATAACTAGAGACAGTGATATCCATACATTTTAAAGTTTTAAACTGTTAGAAGATTCAGAAGATTGATCATAACTAATGAAGTGCCTTATTGGTTGTCTAAAGACTCTATTATTTCACATTGCTTTTAATTCTAAGAACTACAGTCAAGGGGGAAGTTTTGCATCTCAAAAAATAAGGCACAGAGAAAAGCAAGCTGGGGGTATGGGGGGTGAGGGTGTAAGGACAATAGAGATACAGAGGAAGAGACTGGTACTGTCTGTTCTAAGCTGGCTCCTGGGGGTTGGCCCTCACTACTTGTCAACTACTAACTCTTGCAATGTGGAATAGCTAATAATTCTAACTACCAACAACTAGGTCAAGTTACCAGCCTATCATTATCAAGCTGAGTACAAATTTCATTTCCAGTATCACCCTGGCCAGAACAACTCTTCACAGTAGCATTTAAAGAAGCAAACCAGAAATTTTCCATTAGTGCTGGGTCACCAATACCTTTATCCCTAATCCCTTCATCCCTTAATCCCCAATACAACCTAGGTAAGCATGGTCTGGGCAAAGAGGCAAGCAGGAGAGATCAGAAGCTGTGATTTAGCACAATGTCAGCTACTTGCCCTCCCTTCCTTGATCCTACATAGCCTATTAGTAACAGGTTTTCTCTTGCTCCTAAAAATTTATGTAACTTTCTTCCAGAAGGTGGCTGTGTGCAGCTTGTGCAGAACTAGCTTTAGGAAACAGACAAGACCTAAGCACCACGGATGTTACTGTGGCAGGGGTACACTTCTGTTGGCAATGCCCAATGAGCAAGAGCCAGATGTGCACACCTCAGATTTACCTCACTTGCAATTACTGATAGTTTCAAATGTCAGCTAGTAAGTGTAAATAAACCAAAAGCCATCTCTTTGAAGATCAAAATGACTTCATTTGTGAGCTTGTATTCAGTCAAGTATTCAAGCCAGTGGCAACAGGAGTTACCTAAAGTAAAACCTGTGTTTTGATACGCTTCCTCCACCTTTTGTTCTATGAATTCATCAATAAATACAGAACTGTGGTACATGCAATGCAGAAACTGAAACCACATCTTTAGTATGGAATAATTATTGCTTATAGCAAAGCAACCAAGCTTCTACACACTGCTACCACAGCCACGGAGTTCCTGCAGCAGGGATGTTCCCCGGCTCAGAGCTCATCTTTGCTGCTGGAACTGCCATCTAACGCGGTGACAGGAAGCTGCTGGTGGTGGAGAACAGCACAGAAGCTACTTTAATGACAACAACGGGCAATTAGGTCAGGCTGTGTCTTTGGATGGTTTTCTTCTCCAGTCACAACACTCTGATACTTTATGACACAGAGGTTTCATAAGTATTACAAGAATTGTCAAGTCCTTATCTGACTCGTGGAACAGAAACCAACTCAGTTCACTGATTAAAAAGTCAGAGACAGTGAAAATTGGTATGTTAAATTTTTAATTTAAAATTCAAACCTTCAGAAAGATTGGGAAGATTAATCATAACTAATTTCTGAATATTTAAACACCTATTCCTATTTACACTATTTCAGAGGTACTTAAAACTGAAGTTGTACTAAGTCTTCATGCTGGGTTTTTTTTCCCCTTGAAGATAATTTAAGGGATTTCTCCTCTGTACATTACATTTAAGGAAGACATTTTTTTAGAAGTATTTGAAGCCATAGAACAAAAGAGTCTGTAACATATGAAGAACATTGCCTCCTTCAAACGTTCCTTTTGAATAAAATTTGCATTTCAAAGTGTTACCTGGCTTTTATCCTGAGAGGCACTATTGAAATGTAATTCTTATTCCTTAAATGTAACCTAAAAAGTAGGTAAACATCTCAGCCAACTGCCTGAATTCCCTGTAGATGCTTCAGTGTTGTAGGCAAAACTAAAATTTCTCCAGTACCGGGACAGGACTGAGGCCAAATGAGTAAGTGTAAAGCGATTATCGTTTAACAGCCAACCACCCCACCGATGGAAACCTGACTTCTACAGTTCACTCAGTGCTTACAAAGCCCCAAGATTCTTCCCCCCTGCCCAAGTGGTTTCACAATGCTGTGACTTTACCTATGCACAATTTAAGATCTGTATCCTGGCTGGAATCTAGCAGTTTCCTCAAAAATCAGTTCTTTCAGCTTTTCCTTCGGCAAGTCATCCAACTCCATATCAAACTTGAAGGGTGCTTCAGCTACAGGCTTAATAACAAAGAAACATTATTACTTTTTTGTAATATTTTTCTGCTGAATTTCACATAGTCCTTGTAAGGGGAGAAGAAATCTGAAAAATTACCTCACAAAAATATCTAAAACTGTGCAGCCTTCGAGAAGGAACTCACTCTATTAGTCCTGTGTGTTTTACATATTAGTTCACCAAATTTCTAATCACCCCATTAACAAGTAGCTAATCAAATCTAAACCACAAGTTAAGATGGTTGTTAAAGGCTCATAACTTAGTTTGTCTTAAGTTAAGGTAGATGCTATCTGAAACATCTGTATTTCCTGGAACAAACATTCACATCCCTTCAGAAAAACTAGCTGACTTCTCCACCCCACTCCCCCAGCCCCTCTACCAGAAGTAGTCTGACATATCACAATAGAACTGTGCACTAAACCAGTGAGTTTGAACTGGGGGCTTTAGATGCACAGTCTGATGGCAAACTCAGTTGTCCTCCTCCATTATCTCAGACATTATGAAATAAGACAGCAGTGAGTGAGGAATTTCCATTGTCAGGACAGTATTCCTTATTTACTGCATTGCACCTCCAAAACCTTGTACTAGAACAAGGAATACAAAGTTTTGGTAAATTGATGCAATTCATTCAACTCCATTAGAGCAGTAGAAATGCTGTCCTTTAATGAAGAAAATGCCCTGTTGAGTCATTTAATCAACATTTACATTTTAACAATTCTTTACCTCATCACTTGGATCATAATACTGCTCCAGATAGGGATGGGCTAAAGCTTGCTCCACTTCAATCCGCTTATGAGGATTAAAGGTCAACATTTTATCCAACAAATCAAGTGCTAAGAGGAGGAAAAAAATTACATGAGCAAGAGTTTAATACAGACTCCAAAGTACAGAAGTGTTATAACCACTGACCCTACACAGAAAGCAGACACCACCCCAGGTCTGCAGCTCCCCAGCTGTAGTAGCAGTACCAGCAGCAGCTTGCTTGCTCAGACTTGGGCAGAGTACCTTTGTCTGCCCATCTAGCACTGCTCCTCAGTGCCAGCTGAGGGCTGTGCTCTGCTGGGGGTGTGTACACCCTGTCTAAGGCTCTCCAGCATCAGAATCTGTGTTGAGGGAAGAAACACCTAGAACACTAGGGTAAAATCTGGGCTTAACTACAGCAGAAACAGATCAGGGTTTCTCTTCACTCAAAGAGATGGTTGGGATTTTTGTGCCAGAAATCCAGACCAAAAGAGCACTTTTCTGAAATGAGTAAATAATCAAGAACATGGTCTTATTCTGAAGAGAAACCTGGCTGTTATAATGACAATGCCACACAGAAGTCATTAGGGGTTCTAGTCACAGTCAACTACTATAGCATAACCAGCAGCTCAGAAAATACTCTCCATATATGTTCATATTCATGAGCAGGTGGAATCTGTTGAAGACAACTCGTAAAAAAAATCTACAGAGAACTTGAAGATCCAGTAAGACAGAGAGCAAGGTCTGATGAAATTCTGGGTAAATGTTACAAGCCCAAACCACTGTAATTGTTCAGCTACTTTGATAACAAGACATTTTCCTTCTCCAAGAAAAGAAAACAGCATGATTAGAGCAGAAAGAAGCCCAAAGACCTCTGCAATATCCCAGATTCCATTCCAGTTCTCCTCACCACACATCATTTACAACACAGACTTGAAATAAGGGCTTCTCACTGCAATGAAGTAGTTGTAGCTTTGCATTGTGATAAGATGCATACTGAGCATTGCAGAAGCGACAGAACTTTACCACTGTAATGGATCACAGCTTGAAAAAGCTGCAAACTTGTACTGAAATTAACGTGAAATATTCTGATGGGTTTTTTTTCAACACTGGAAACTCACGTGCTTGCTCCAGGCTAACACAGGTCACTTATAATGTGCTTTACTGAAAGGACTGACTGCTCTGACAAAGCTACCCTGAAGACCTAGCTGCAGAGGTGCTGCAGAAGTCATGCAAGCAGCATGCTCCCCCAGCAGCTGCACGTATCAGCATTGCTACAATCTGAGCTGTCAGAAGCCCACAGTAAAAATTCTCACACTGATGAGCACTATTATAAAAGCAGAATAAATCACTGCTGTTTCTCTGAATG
This sequence comes from Heliornis fulica, assembly GCA_013399135.1. NCBI lineage: Eukaryota > Metazoa > Chordata > Aves > Gruiformes > Heliornithidae > Heliornis > Heliornis fulica. Next base: position 256,753 of record VXBZ01005640.1, on the reverse strand, counting down.
ATAAGGATAATCAGCTCTAGACAGTTCCATCTGCAGAAATCAGTTTTTACATGGTAGTTCAGTACCTGATCATATTCACTATGATTAAACTGTCATACCTTTTTTTAAAAAAGTGACTTATGATCAGTGTCAGAGCAGGTAAAAGAGCACAGCACTGTGAATACAACCACCTTTAAACTATGCCAAGTAGAATTTAAAAGGCATGTCAACAGCTATCTAGCAAAACACAGCCCTAGTCACCCTTTACTAACACCTTGTTAAAAGGCAACACTTACTACATTCCTTGCTTTTATAACTTTTGCTCCAAAATAAAACCCAAACCCAGTGAATTTTAAACCACTAAATTTTAACCTCTCATGCTGCCAAAGGACCCACACTTTGACTGATGCTTTCCTGTTTGTCTAGAACTGAGAGACTGCCTGCACAAGCTATAGGAGCTCAGCAGCAAGTTACTCACTGGTATCTGATTTTAGAAACGAAGTTGCAAATTTGTTTGATGTCTACCATGAAATCCAGTGCCTGTGTTCAGTTAGTTACTCAAAACTGCCATAAAAAGGCAGGTTAGTATGAGGGTTTCATGCTGGTTTATGACTGTGTGTTAGGTTAAGGGACCTGCATGTTCTATTTCCAACACAGATAAATTCTTTGGGTGGTTTTAAAACTCCCACCCTGCCATTACTTTTGGTGATCATTTCCATTTCTGAGGTTCTGATACAATGTAATAGAGCATAAAATACCTTTGGGGTCAGCATTTGGAAACAGCCTGTTCCATGGTACCTTGTTTTTGTGGGGCAGGGAGAGCAAGTAGTTTCTGGCCTTTAAGTTTATTATACAATTCAAATCTTCTTGGGAAGGGGATCCAAGTATACCTAAAGAAAAGAAATATAAACAGCACTGCATCCTGTGAACAGCACATTAAAAACACATCACATTTGCTAAAACTCAGTATTAAAACTGCTGACACAATTTCAGACAACATGTTTTAAAAGGACAGAATACCTTAGATTTTTTTCTAGAAACTCAGTAAAAAGGTTTAAGTTGCTTTTTCTTTCTTGTAAATAAACAGATGCACCTGAGTTTTCTAATGGTCAATAATCTGTTTAAAAGATCAAATTAAGTGGTGCATCTATAGATACAGACCAGGGCCTAACAGTGCATTTAAGCTTTTAATTTTTTATTTTAAAAGACATCTCCACTGAGGTAGCAAATACACTGGTATGTATCCTCTAGCTGCCCCTGAAATCGATGAATCGTTGTAGAAATCACTGCAGAAATAACCACAAGGAACAGATGATACACCTACAGATCCAGACGTTATACATGAACCAACAAGAGAAGAAAAGTTGGCAGAAAAGACCGAAAAAGACAGAGGGATGTGGAAACACTGTTTATATGAAGCTTACCAAGGATATGGTTAAGTTGGTCAAGGTAGTGTTTTCCGGGAAAGATAGGTCTGTTGGAGAGCATCTCTGCCAGAATGCAGCCTACTGACCAGATGTCAATAGACTTGGTGTAACCCTGCACGTAAAGCAAACACTTTGTCAAATTTTTTCATAATTGCAGCAACATGTTACTTCAGTAAGTTTCAGAAACACATACACGTAAGTCTTCAGATGAGTCACGTTAGTTCGTGCTGTGTGATTATTCTGTACATAATGAATTAATTAACAATTGTATACCAAAACACTACTTCAAAGGGGTGCCAACAAGTATGCAAGAAATGATTCTCCAAAAGGATTTGCTCAGTTGAGCTGAATATGTAACCAACTGCCTATCTCTCAGACTCCCTAATTTCATAGTAAATTTGCAGTAACAAATTTTGGAAACAAGTATTTGATAAACATGAATTACAGGCACAGATGTCACTGCGGAGTCTGTGGTCAAACATACAGCTGTAGAAACTCATGTGAAGGTTCTGAAGGATACCTGTTACTCACACCACACAGGGGCTGGATGCACCTCAGAACAGCCCCAGAAGAATGTCAGAAAAATCCCAAGCATAAAAAAAACCAAAGGGATGATTTTATTGAGACTATGGAAACGCAATTAAGATTGACACACAACACAGATCACATGCCTTCAGAATCAGATTCCCCCCCATTATGCATTCTAAACCTGAATCAAGATGTCATGATTATATTAAGACAACATTTGCAAGCCTTGATGAAGCCAGCAGTAAAATGCTCTCAGTACAAGTACTTCCATCCTGCTCTGTGTGAAAGCACTTGCTGAAAAGAAGTCTGGTCACACAGGAGCTCATGCATGTGATTGCTCAGTTGTACCCAATAATTGTATCTGGAATCACAAATTTACTGCAAGCCATTAGCTATTCTGCAAATCCACTGCCACATTTCCTCAGGACTGCAGGTGTTCTGATCCTAAACCCACAGAAGGCTGGGAAGGGGAAAGCAAAATCAGTAATAACCAGCAACAGAGGCACTGAGCAGCCCAGTGTGGCTCCTACCTTAGAATTCAGCATGATTTCAGGAGCCCTGTACCAGCGTGTAGCCACGTATTCTGTCAAAAATCCTGTGTGATCATGATCTGGATCTGCAACACGAGCCAGTCCAAAGTCACAAATCTGGTTTTAAAGAAGTTAAACAAAAAGAAAGCATATTAGACCTACAGCTCACAATACCACATTTCTGATTTCATTTCCCCAGCCCATGATGTAACACCTACAAACAAAGGGATGGTAGACTGTATTTTTAGAAACAAATTACTGCACAAAGGTTAAGAAAAACGTGGTGGTTAAAGTACAGAGTATCCTATCAGGTCATGCAGGGGCCAGGAAGAATAAACTTTTCAGGAAAAAAAAAACGTTCCAGGTGCATCCCACTAACTTAGCTCCTCTGCCAAGTAGGTGACTCCAAGGAGGGACTAGAAATTTACCATAAACCAAAGTTACCAACCAACACATTTGTGCAAAGTTCAGTCCCCATTTTGACAAGAGCTGCCATGATAACTGTATCTTTGCACAAGAAATTTCCTATCCAAACAGGAGGTATTGATGGACTGGAGAGATGACAGGCTGATGAAGGAAGCATTTAAAAAAAAAAACCCAAACAAAAAAAGACACAAGAAACGTCTCAAGCCTGTTAAGAGTTTTGTCTAACTGTAAAAAAAAAAAAAAAACCACCTCTGATCTAGATTAATCAGTTCAGGAAAAAAAAAAAAAAGTCTTTTTATTGATGCTCTAGTAAGGAGGCTCCAAGGCTTTCAGAGCTATTCACTGCCCTCTCTCCAGAGAAAAAACAAGAAAATTCCAACACTGTCCATCTTGACACTTTCAGAGCAGAGCAGCTGTTCCTCCTTTCCTGCCTTCCAAAAGGCAAATGGCAAGTTGGTAGAGTACTACACAGGGCACATTCAAACACTTTGCTCCCACCAAATACCAGTTTATGATAACTATCAATTTTCACTTAAATGTATTTGCATAAAAGACTTTGTACTCTCAGAAAATAAGAAAAAAAAAACAACACACCACCCACCACACACACAAGCAGCAGCACACCAAAGAAACCCCAACCACCCAAACCAAACCCCTGAATCCTTAGAAAACAAAAAAGCCCTTTGAAGCGTGTCAAGGTTTTCCCAAGCTACAGAAACAGAGCAGCTGCCTTGTGTGTAATTAGCAGCTTACACAGAGAATCAGTACAAATCATGGGAAGAATCTCCTGTAAAGACAGAACAGAAGCAATTGCAGAGGGCAGCTTTATGGACTTCAGAAGATAATTATACCGGCAGACAAGACTGTTGCAACCTCTTCCTCCTCTCTGAAAACGGCTAAATAAGACTGTAGGAAAGGAGACTCGTGCAGAACGAGTATTACACGCGTATGACACACAAGCAGAGTCCTGCGATTTGTTATCGAGACAAAAGACGACACTCTCTGTCCCCAGTGAGGAGCAAGACATGAATTAAAGAAGGTGGCTGTGAATCTCTCACGCAGGAAAACGCACATGGGATGGAAAGGCAGATTAATGACAAAGAGAGTTCATTATAATGACAAAAAGCCCCTGCTGACTGGAGCAGAACCAGGTTAAGCAGAGAGAAGAAACAGCCCCAGTGAGGAAGGCACCGAAGCTGAAGCTGCAGGAAGAGGCTTCGGGCTGCCAGCGGTGTCCTGCCCAGCGGAGCGGGCAGGGAACGGGACGCTGCCGGGGCAGAGGCACAGAGCCTGCCCGCACCCTGGCGAGGGTGACAGCTCCTGCCTGTAGCATCAGAACCCACCAACAAAGCCGCTTCCCTATGGGGAGGGGGGTGGGTATCGAGTCCACTCTGCCTGCTCAAAAAGGAGCAGTAAGTCAAAGCACCAGGAGGTGGTAGGCTTCCCAGTCTGAACTAAAACAAGAAAACAAATCTGAGAGCAACGTCACAGGTAAAATTTTCGAGGCATTCTAAGTCAGCAGAGAGTAAAAAACTGCACAGCCAAAGACCCAGGTGACAGTCAGCACTTCAAGCCTTGAAGGGACACTGGAAACAGTACTAAGAGTAACTTAAGTACTAACTTACCCACTAAATAAAGCAACAGCATCCTAATTATATATTTCACTTCCACTTCTTCCAAACAATGTTCTAATCAGTACCAGGTATGCTTTTGTTAATCACCCAGGTATGCTTTTGTTAATCACAGATGGCTTAAAATTGGATGAAATCATCAAGCAGATGGCAAGACTTATGAGGATCATGTACATATGACCATCTACTAAGCAAATGAAATGACACCCAACAGTGCTACTAATACACTGAGATATGTGAAGTTGCATCACTGATTGGTCTGTGTGTGTTTATCTACCTGCATAAAAAGAGGAGAGGCTTCCATTGAGTCAATGCTAATATGGCAGCTGAAACGGTTGTGTGCCCAGAGGAATTGGTAAAATTCAAACAAACAATAACTTGCATTTTTCCTTAAAAACAGCCCTCTCATTTCCTTCCTTTCAAGGCTATCGAAGTACCTCACAATTCTTGGATGTTTAGTACTTGAGAGTATTCACTATGTAGACAGCAAAGCACAACTTATAAATAATAATGGTGGTGTGTTAATGTTTAACCAAGTCACAGGCTCTCAGCTGGAGCAAAGTGCTACACTGAAGCCACTGCAACAGAGCAGTTGAGAATCCATTTAAAATAACTCTGACCTCATTTTCTGAGCTATTAATGCCACTGGCCTAGGGAAATTATATGACCACGATAGGTTTTTTTAATGTAAAATTTGATTTACAAATTGTTGGGTGCAGATAAGCATGAAAGCATGTGAAAGTGTTTCTGAAAACATCGGGTTTTAGAGTATACTCCAGCCTATAGCATGCCTGCATACATTAATCTCATTCATGGGAAAGATGCCAGGCTGCAAAAGAGAAGACCAGGATCTTTATTACTCAGGACTCTCACTGGAGACAGATTCCAGCAGTTTTCATGAACTCTCAGATCTAATCTTTCACTGAAAATACGTAACAAGAGACAGTGGGCAAGTCAAATGCTGTACTTCACACACTGATTCACTATGTGGTAAGCCATATTTAAGGTCTTATTAAATGTGTAGCATAGCCTAAGGAAACAGAAACAGCATTAGGTTCTGCACTTCTGCTGAGCCTTTCAGCTGCTTGGGACAAGCTAAAGGGTTTGCAGACAAATTGTGTCAAGAGACACTCACACCTTTCTCTCCTGGAAATGGAATCTGTGATCCAGAACTTTAAGAGAGAAGAAAGGAGCTTTGGTTGCAACCTGTAGGACTCAGCTCCAGAAGAGAACAGCAGCTCACTCTCATAACACCATTAAACAAAGAAGCTAACAGCACTACCACTGGAGATGACCAAGCCTTCTTCCCCAAGTGTGACTTTAAGCTGTTCCTCTGCACAGTACGTTGTGCTTTATGTACAATACCCAACCTTGTTAGCACACACATGTACATAGCTGACAGACTTGCAGAACAGCCCTCAAGGAAACAAGCTAGTACAAGTTCCATGTTCATTAGCCTAGACCTCATGTGTTAGTTTTCTCTCCAATTCTGTTGTTTAAACTTTAGATGCAGCACTAATACACCACCAGAGTTCCCTTCAGGTTATGAAAAAGTATATGCTCCATCACACAGACTACCAGGAAGCACAGACAGCAGTGACAGGCTGGGTTTTAAACCTACTAAAGAAACTGGAACAGAAGTGGTTATGGCTGTATTGTACTACTTTGCCATGTGGGTACTTACCTTCTTTTTCATGACCACCTCACCTGTGTTAAAACATTATCTTTTATTATTTTATTCCCTTTAATTGCATGTAACAGAACTACAATCAATCTGTTCTTTCCTGCCTCTGTAATTGTCATTGTAGATTCTACTCCATTTCTTTCATGAAGGGGTTAATGCCTTGAAGGGATCTGACGCAACAACAGCTGCTGAAATTCCACAGGGAGAGTCAGAGGTGCCCACCAGTGGTGTGCTGACAAGCGGCAGAGGGAGTGTAAGGCAAACTGATCGTGTGGACAGCACTTGAACGGCCCAGCCTATGGACACCAAGGACTTTTCATCAAATTATGACAAACCTGTAACCCAGCCAATGGCTGTACAATTTGAGAGGATATTTTTTGTTTGCTTTTCTCCATGAGAAAGTGAGAGCCATTACTAAAAACAAAGTGTAAATAGATGCAACATAGTTGTAACATCAGATCAAAGTAAACTCCACCTTCCTCCATCAGCAAATACATAACCAAGTGTAGCAGGGAACCATACTCCAGTGCCTCTCTACTAATGTTCTATCTTCCATGGGTTTGCCACCATAGGACCGAACACCAGAGGCAGCACACAGTAGCTTTTTCTTCTACTAACTTGCTTGGTGTTTGGTTTGAAGTCCCATTATCTCTAATATCTACAGTGCTCTGTGGTACCAAATTCCACAGCTTAACAAAGCTGCAAGTTAACTACTATGTCCTTTCACTCTGAACATGCCACCTGCTTCCTTCATTTACAGACACACACACCCTTTTAAAAGGTAAAGACAGTGAACAGCTGTTGTCTATTCACCTGCCTATGCCACTAACAATTTTATTGAATTCTATCTTAGTCTTTCAGAAACAGTTCTTCCTGGTACAGAGAGAAGTACTCTGAAGTCCTGGTCTCATTTTACAAGGATATTACAGGGAAAAGCCTGACAACTACTATCAGAACCGAAAACTCAAACCCCACAGAAAGCTAAAGAATGGCATGGTTTTGGTTTTATTCTCTATTTCTGTTCTAATTTTTCACACTTGGTTTGCTTTACTGAATGCCACCAAGCACTGAGGTGACACTTTCCAAGAATCATAACAGCTCTAAGATGATCTTTCTAGCTAATACTGCAGAACAGAGCCCATCGCTGGAAATGCAAATTAGCAATGTTCTCTCTCCAACTAATTGCTGCACATTTCATCTGCACTGAACTTCACATGCCATTTTAGTTGCCCACTAAATGAAGTTCTTTTCCAACACCAAACAATTAACAGTTTAAACACAGAGAAACCAAGATCTGAAATACAGTTTTGAGTCTTCTTTGTAGGTAAATGCAGGTCTGCATCAGACAAGCATTTTCACCTAGCTTTCAAACAGGCTGTTTCCAAGTCAGCCTCCAGATGGAAATAGTGATGCACTTATTAAAATAACATAACAGTGAATTCTTAATAATTATTTTATCAAAACCAGTAATATTTTTGCAATAGTTCCAGGGTAAAAGTCACACTAATCCTCAGTAACAAAAGCAACATTCACAGTTATAGCAGAGAGTTTATGAGGACTGTGGGAGCAAAATTTCCAAGAAATTTCAACTAACCTTGAGATCACAGGTGGTGTTAAGCAGCAAATTTGAAGGTTTGAGGTCACGGTGAAGCACGTTGGCTGAGTGGATATATTTTAACCCTCTCAGAATCTGGTAAAGGAAATAACAAATGTGGTCGTTGCTGAGGTGTTGAGTCTTTAAGAGCTTGTAAAGATCTGTCTCCATGAGATCTTGCACAATGTATCTGTCAGGCATCAGGTTAAGGCAGCAAATCAAACGTGGTGTCATGTTAGATATCAATATACAACAGCACAAGATGGAACTTCTGTAATAACGTCTCTCTTGTTCCATGGTAATTTTCAAACTGTGTCATTGCTTCTTGTTTTACAAGTTTTGAATCAATCCTGTTACATGATGCAGCCCTTCACACAATTAAGGGGTATCAGCACATGGTCTTCAAATGAGTCACCATAAACCTCAATTTCTTCATATTAGAGCCTGATTTCTACTGGAATCTTGGTACAATCAGATTTCTATTCTGCTTGCCAAGAAATAAAGACTGGGGTTTGGTATAATGAGTAATAAGCTTCTGAGATACTTGCCTCCAGTTGCATAAAATTTTGCATGAAGGTCTGATAATTTCTGATCAGTCTACTCTGCCACCTCTGCACTGCAAAAACTCAGAACAGTCCTTTTCTTAATATTTTCAGTCAGATTATTTTTTTCCCCAAGAGTGGAGCAAACAGAGAAGAAGGTTTTCTGGGTTGCTGGAGGTTTGGTTTGTTTTTTTTTTTTGCTTTGATAGGAATGAGTTAAGTAAAATTTTATTCTCCCTTAATTCAATTTGGCTGTAAAACCCTTGGGGTGTAGTTCCATGTTCCCTTTTCACCAAAATAGGATTTAATGAAAACACACTACTACCACCACTCCAGTTGGGCGTTCCCATCCTCTCCTCTGGGTACTCAGATTGGATCACACAATTAGGACATCTTTTTACAGGCAGCACACACTCTGCATTAGTCAAAACGGTCACTGAAATGCAACCTCAGAACCCCACATAAGACCAATCGAACTCAGTGCATGTATAATTTATGAAAACATTTGCCCTAGATTGAAGTCAATTTCTGCCTGCAACCACTTCTGTCTTTTACTGGGCAGACATCTGCAGAACCAGCAGGAACCAAGGCACCCAGACTTGGGGAAATCAGACTCCAAACCAGGCCTTGTAACGTAAAGTCTTACACTTAAGACTACAACATGCATTAGATATCACGATGTTTTATCTACACAAAGCTAAAACCCACAAAACCTCCCATGAAAGAACAACTAGTACAACAAAAAGGCCAGCCTTGTATATATTAATCAAGTGTGTTTACCTGATCATGTGCAGTTTCAGACTTTTTACACATGCAAGAAGCACAGCAAAACTGGGGGTTGTTTTGCTTTAAATCCCCCATCCCCAAGGTGTATCCATTCTATTATTTAAGAAAAATTTAGACAGCTATAGTAGAGTTTGGTCTTTTTTTTCTTCTCAAACCAATCCATTCCAACAGCAACTCTATTAAGAGCCGACGCAGTTTTAGGATTAAGTGACTAAACAAAATCACCTCTACAGCATTGAGCTCTCTGCCTTGGAAGATAAAAATTAACATTTTTTTTTTCTTTTCCTGAAAAGAATCAAAAGTAGTGCTCACCTACATATCAAATCTATACATATATCTATAAACTTATAAAATTTACAGTGATAGGAAGCAACTTTTATATAAAAACTTACTAAGAAAGAGGATGAAGTAGAAGAAATAATCAAAGCAGAAGACAACAATCATCTCTAACTATGCAGAAGTAACTTCAGACTTTGAAAGGATACACATCTTTCATTTGTTCAATAGTTGGAGCTCTGATAATATCATTTATTCCAATAATATTCTCATGCCTGAAGCGCAGTAGGATCTTAATCTCTCTCAGAGTTCTCTGGCAGTATGTCTGATGCTCAAAAGGACTGATTTTCTTTATAGCAACTCGAACTTTGTTGACGTTATCATAGGCAGAACTAGAAGAGAATTGATAACATTAATTAAAAGGGATATTAAGTCCATTAAATACAGAAAGCAAGAATGTAAATTGAACCAAATATAGGGGCAGTGTGTTTGTTTTACATTTTTATCAAAAGAAGGGAGGTAGCAATGGCACATATATTTTAGCCTATTTGGGTATCTACAAGTCATCAGCTTTCCCAACTGACTGGGAGTCTGCTGACTCCCCGGTACCTGAACAAGAAAGAAGTATTCATCATCTTTATCAGCCTGTGGAACAAACAAGTTTGAGACTTTTTTATATGCTGTGTTCAAGAACAACTTTGAGAGAAAAGGTTCATCATCCAAGAACAGACATGGAAGAGCAGAAGGGATGGAAAATTTGTGAGAACATCTCCCCAAGTTCAATTCCAAAGATAACAGACGGAGAAGAGAAAGGATGTATCAGATGACACACATGAACCAAAAGCAAGTGACAATACAAGGCAACACAGTGACTGCAACCCAAACCAGCAAACACATTTCCAACAGTGACTTCAGCTGTTCAGAGCAGCGTTCCCAGCTATCCCAACACAGCAGTCCCAGTATTTCTGTTCAAAATGCCTACATGTTTATGAAGGCATAAGCCTGAGCCTAGTAAAAAGGCTTTGTAAAACATATGTATTTGCTAAAGTTTGGACTCAGGTTCTTAATTCACAAAAATGTTATGAATCCTTCTAAATTTTAGGTTGTTTTCCATGGTCTTGCTTGTATGAACGACAAGCAACTCATTGTAATAATCTTTCTTTGTATTAAAAGTATATTGTAATTTAATTAGAATCTAGATATGTGTATGTGATTCTTTCTTTCAAATTTCTTTTTTTTGCTTGCTACTGCATTGTTTGGCAATTACAACATAAGCAAGCCTACATTTAAACATTTCTGTTATCCTCAACTATTTCATGCAAAAATACAACTGCACAAGCCAAACAAGCTTTCCTCTCCACCAATTTTTTTATGATCAATTCCAGGACGTTTTTTAAACCTCTTAATTGACCTTACTCTGCTGAAATGTCCAGGTATCTATTGATCAGGTCAAACAGAATGAAATAGGAAAATCCCATTAGAAAAGGAGACCCAAGAAGAGTATCAAATGCAAGGCCACATCAAGGTTCTTCCACCGCTGCGCAGACTGATGGTGCAGCAAGGGGTCTGAGTACTGTTAGCACTCTATGCAAAGTGTTTAACATTTCTCACTTTCATTATTAAAAACAACACAGAACTTGTGCTGCCAGTAATACTTCACCAGCTCATGCATATGTAGTGACATCCTTTCTGCATGGTTTGCTCCACAGAATCCCTGCGACCTGCCTGCATCCATAACTCCGGTCCGTAACCACGGACTGCACAATTAATTTCCCTCTAGAAACACTGAACTCAAATGCTCCAGAGGGTACTTTGAAATTCCACATGCTAAGCAAGTATTCACTACAACTGTTGCTATTATATATGTACAGGAACTGCTAATGTGTTATCTAAGTCCCAAAATAGATAATAAAAAAGTCCCATAAGTGGGACTTGGCATCGCTTCTAGAGCACTTCGCCTACAGTCATTTACTTAGGTAATCAGCTAATCACCTGCGGTGATCACAACACACCGGTGATTCCCAAGCAGAAAACAAAACTAGACATTATTCTTAAGTATGAACAACCTTTATTTGGGAAGAAGTTAAAGAATCCTATGGACCATTTCATCATTATAAACAAACCTCCTATGTCCTCCTTTGTATTGACTTAAGCATTTTTTCCCCTAAAACGCAGCAGCTGATTTTCTTTCAAAGTATTGGACAGAAGCAGCTGTGCAGAGTCGAAAAAGGCACAGTACCAATATTTACCAATTGATGCTGCTTAAATAATAGCTCCTACAGTATCTGATAAACCTTTGAGTTATTGCTTCTCAAGCAAAGGTTACTGATCAAAAATAGGCATCTTTCCTTGTATAGATTTGATGAACCCGAATCCATCAATTAAACATACCAAGATCTGCTTACTTGTAGCTGTTCCACAGATCTCAAAGCACTTTCTTAGCACAAGGTTTATGCTGTTATTTAAAAAAAGATGTGTAATTTTGCCTTCAGATGGCTCAACTATAAAACAGATGATTCAGTGTGGAAAAAAGCTGACTATCTGCATTTGCAGTAAAGATGCAATCAATTTCCTCTCCAGAGTATGTTCTGCTACAGTCATTTTTCTGTTCGTATCAGAAGATCTCACCACACTAATGTAGCTAAGCATGCACTGCTGTCACCACTGTAAAGCCTCAGCTAAGGAAAGCAAACCCAAAATACTACCTAGTTGAACCATGAAAAGGGACACTGGATTTACTTCTGTTGTCACACTTTTTGAAATACGAGCTTTTCTGTAGCCTGATGAAATGTATGAAAGATTATCTCATCTCAATGCCTATGAGCAAGAAGCCAATCATACATCTAGTAAGGTACACCTGCTATGCATGATAGTTTAAATATCATGTGTAATGCAGATAGACAGAGAATTGCTGTTACAAAGTTAACACCATATCACATTCTCAGTCACAGCCCTCAAATCAAATATGGTGTTGAGTGAACTGTGACTCGTTAAAAACCAGTACTTTTTCAATTTGACACTTGCTACAGAAGAACTGTAAAAGCCACATATTAGCCTTAACTTCAGCAGAACTGCAGTCATGCACGTGTTCTCCTGCACACGCTACTATAAGCAGACAACTATTTGGCCTATGAAATCACATAACAAAACCTACTTCATTACCTAGGTAACACCATAAACTAACAAAATTGGGTCCTTTGTAGATCAGACAGAACCACTTCCCAAAGCTTTCCCTGTTTCTCAGTCTCCATCTCAATGCTACCTGTCACAGCACCAGATTCACTTACCAGTGTCCAGAATGGGCTGAAGAACCACACTGCTCACGCGGTGTCCACATCGCAGCGTTCACAAACTAAACTATCAAAACTGCAAACCCAAACCCTCGATGCATTAACTCACTGTTATGTATGTTACTCATGTAACAGCTTGCCACAACGCAGGACTCACCTTGCTTGGCTTCAGTTTGTATCAGTGATGTAATATTGCAACTAACAACCAGCTCTGCTCCTCCCACAGCCCAGCACATCCATCCCACCCCCCACCCAGTGTCCTGAATCCAGACCTGCAGTCTGAAGCGCTGCCCCAGTGGGCACAGTCTAACCTCACTGTCCCGACTTTCAGCTTCTGCTAAAGCTCACAACAGCAGCTCATATTCTCACTGAGGCAGTTAACTGAAACTCCTAAAAGCAGGGACCTTCAATTAGCTAGACTATTTTCCAGAGAAGATAAAAATCTATAAAGTGGAAATAAAAGCTCACATACTAACAACTTCTAAAGTGATAATTTATAGCTTTTAGTTTCTAATCATTAACCTCATGTATCAATCACTGGACATGGAACTTTCCCTCTAACAGTCTCTGTGTTATTCACGTTGTGATGAATCTAGTTACTGACAAATCTAAATATTCAGAAGGAAGGATATATTTCCACCCCAGTGATGTGCAGCTTCACAAGCTGATGCAGCCATTCAGCTGCGAGTGCTATTTATTTGTAATGTGATAAATTTAAATATAGATTTTGCAACTGCCTACCTCTAGTACACACAAAATTATTCCTATTTCAAACTGTGGTTACTATCCCGTGACAACCTGCAACAGCCCCTTTTAGATACACTTAAGGCACCACATGAAAATGAAGACAAGCCCTAGCAGTACAGTTTACCACTCCTAATATTAAGTACCTTATACATATATAACAACATTTTTACTGAGTAAAACATTTTGCACGGCTGTACAAAACAAATAAACAAATGTTTATAACCCACAGTTACACCACACAACTTTTAAAGGTGGTGTTTTATCCTACTGCTCTGGTACTGGCTTCCTTTTTAAAAAGGAGCCCAGGGTGGGGCTGCTTCCAAACGCAATGACCAGAGCGCGCAGCGCGGGAGCAGCCTGCCCAGAACAGCATCCTAATTGACAGTGAACCTGTGACACCAGCCCCTCTCCCACTAACTCCTCAAGGAAGGAAAGCTTTTCACCAGCCATAGTGGGACAAGTGCCAAACTCAGCTCCTTCTACCCACAATGGCTGCTGCATGTTCTTCCATCCATTTCTATTCTTCACATGTTTCATTTCAGAGCAGAACTGGAACAAGTGAGAGCATGCTGCAGCTGCCGGGAGGAAAGGAGCCAGCTCCTGGCAATAGTTACATCCCACAGAGGGCTGTTTCTTCATACAACCATTGGAAAACAACTGCCTACTCTGCCGGCACCCCCATCCTCAGAACGCTCCTCTGCCTGAAGCTCAGCCTGTCATGGGACATTCTTCCAACTCTTCTAGGACTACTCACCTCACGCTGCTCCCAGCGTCCGCATGCATACACATCAAAATACACAATGCTACCGGCAAACATCCTAATTACAGCTCGAAATGAAAGACCCATTTGGAGTTTAAAAGGGATGCTTTATCAGTAGCTTTGCGTTGCCATGGAAACAAGGTTCCACGAGCATATCCAGGGATAGGAATCTTTATGAAATGTTGAACATTCCGCTTGCAACCAGGAAAGCAAAGGCAAAAATAATTCCTAGCAAACAAGCTGATATCTTTAGTCTTTTCACTCAGTCTGCATTTAGCTCAATTGTGGACATTTATCGAGTACAACGCGCTGACATGTATCAAGTTACAATGCAAACAGCTTAAACTTATTTTTAACAATGCTTTAAGAGAAATAACGCAGCATTATGACATAGTAATAACCATCAGAACCATGACAGACTTTTCACTACAATTTCTGGGGGTGGGAAAAGGCAGTGGTATGGCTGCAGATTTGCAGAGGGCATGGTTCTGCCTGGCTCGGTTTGTTTATAATCAGATATTAACTCTTTCAGATTCTTCAGAACAATTAGTTTCTGATTCTGAATGATTCAGCACATAGGGAGCAGGCACAGTGTATCATTATTCTTCTGCCAAAGAGGCAAGACTGGAAAAAGAAGAAAATTCAGCAGCTTCAAATTTGAGGACATCCAGTAACATGTCATTTTTTATACCACTGAATATACTTTTTGTCCTCAACTGTAAACACCTACGTTTACTAGAAATATCTGTCACTTTGTTCCATTTATTCATAATATTTTTTAAGACAAACAAGTATATTATTCCTTAGGCTCTTTTTATTAGCACAAACTTACAGAATCAGCACCTAGTTTTAAAATTAGTATGTACCTATTCCTACTAAGCCATATTTGCCTTGCTTTAACAGACCTTAGTTTATGACAACATAACTTGGTTGAAATTTTAAAAAAAATATTATCCTCCTCTAGAAGAGGATCTCAATAACAGAAGATCTCCCAGTGTTCTCCACTGTGAATTCAGGAAATAAGCTATAGAAGTAAGGGCATCTTAACCTAACTTATAGTAGATGTCACTGAGTTTACAAACATAATGATCAAGCCCTTCTGGAAAATTCCCGATGGTGTGCTATGTGAAAATCTTGGGTTTGTTTTGGTATCATTTTAATATTGTGGCTTTTCTTAAAAGTAGGTTTTCTTTTGTCAGGATGCTAGTATGAGTGAGTAGATTATTATGAATCCCTGTTTCTCAACTTTTTATTGTGACAACTCAAACTTCAAACTCCTCACGTTTATCCATATTCCTAATGGTTTTTTTGTCTGATGCTTATTGCCAAATGATCATGGCTACAGTTTTGTTTTATTACAGAAGATATTTAAATAAATTTCTTTTAATAAAGTGGATTTTTTTTTCCTAACAAGAGGGAATATATATGATTTCTAAACTAGTGTCCTTTATTTTTTATCACAAGCCCATACATAGCAAGGTGCCCAACATGTGCTCTATCATGCTTTCAGCTAACCTCTGAAACTTACCAGCTGTATGTAACTGCTCATCTTCAACACCTACTTTTTCAAGCATCCTTCTTGTAACATTAAAAATCAATCCTAGTATTAAAGTTTTCTGACCCAATTATGCTAACTCCTCCCATGTCAAAAGTGACTTACTATTTCTAAGTGATTTTATTCTTTGACAGTTTCTGATCTACTGCAGGTTATTGCCCTTCACACTGCAAAGTCTT
This sequence comes from Heliornis fulica, assembly GCA_013399135.1. NCBI lineage: Eukaryota > Metazoa > Chordata > Aves > Gruiformes > Heliornithidae > Heliornis > Heliornis fulica. The sequence continues at coordinate 240,819 of VXBZ01005640.1, read as the reverse complement.
AAGGCTCTTTTGTAACCTCCTACAGAAGATTTATTTTCATATAGCTGCTCAAGTAAATCTAACACGTTACAGTGTCCCAATTTTATTTTTCTGAATTTGAAAAGTAAAACCTGATGGAACCTTCCAAAGCATTGCAGTTTTAAATTATTTACCATGCACATAATGACAACTTAATGGTTTAATTCCTTAGATCACTCGCAGTATTTTGAAAACACATAACTATTCATGCAAAATGGAGTCTGTTAAATAAATCACTTTTGCCAGAAGCTCGGTGAATTCATAATCCTGGGTGTGGCAAACCAGATGATTGTGTTTTGTTAGCACCTACTAACCAGAACTATGAAGCACAGCAATTCTAGAGCTGAGTCTTAACATCAGAATCAGAAAAACACTAGCTGTTTCACCCAAGGTCCTGTATTGCTTGGCAAAAGATGACACAGACCTTCATGGCATTTTGATCCAGTTTAGTGGTTAAAAAAAAAAAGATATCTTCTCTCAATCTCTTCCACTGAATTTTTCTTTCTATACCTTCAGCTGTGAAGCACTATGACCTCAAACCCTCTCACACCCCTACTCCACTTTATGCCACTTCAGTTGGTGTTCAGAAAACAGACAACTCTTCCATCTTGGTATTTCACCTACTCCTACTGCGTTTTCACTTGCCCTCCCCATTTCAGGTTAACAGGTTCTCCGCTGCCAGTGTTTGCTTTGATAGCACCTATGCCAAATTTAACATTTAGGCAAACTTCGCTGCTATGTTTAAAGGCCATGTGGCTACCTGTGAAATAAACCCTTCATTCCAAAAGCACCCATTGTTTTTGCTAAGCTTCTAAGTCATTAAATTTAATTTCCTTCCCAAGAAAGCAGAGACAGGTCCTGTGGGAATCAATTTCAGGGTAAAATTTTAAGACAACAACATCTGAGACAACCCAAGCGTTTAAAAGAAATTGTTGTGGTTCACTCTTCTTTTTGTGCCTGACAACCCTCCCCCTTTCTCACTTTTTTGGTCGGAGCGGTGGCTTTCTTTGTGACACTTCAGAGAACTGAAGCCACTCGAGTCAAAGCAGCCTGCAAACAGCAACAGTAAAGAAATCTTTACCTGCACAGTCCTATTCCTTTCCCACGTCAGCACCAGTACCCACATGCATCAGTCAAACCTCAACATTTTGTATAAAGTAGTTTTTCAGCTAATCTGTTTTCCAAGAAAGCTGACTACAGCCCTGGAAGCACCAGCACAAGAGCAGAGGAAAGACAACAGGACCAGAGGCACAGAAGGAAAGGCCACCCCTCTAGAAGCAGCCCGACCCGAGATGATCTGCACCAGCCGGTCACAGAAACCACACAGAGTGTCTAGGCCTGACTGTCATGAAAGTTAACCCTCCACACATGAGCTGATGAAGCGCTGACTTCCTGTGCCTGGCTTCGCAAGGGGCACCAAAAAGCCACCAAGACAGAGAGGACAAGTCAGTTAGGTGACCAGTATTACTCTGGAGCCTGGAAAATAAAACACCCCCACCACCCCAACACTGAAAACGTGCATAGGAAATATTTCCCCTTTCCTAGAGAGAAGGGAGCACATGGCCAGAGAGCTGTCAGTGGTAACAGTGTTCACAAACCCCTCCCATAGGGTTTACTCTTTTGTCTAATAAGGTTCATTTGACATGTATCCCAAATATTCCTCCTGAAATCAGGTTGAAAAAAAAGGAAAAAAAAAACCCCAAGATCTAGACAAATAAGCTAATCATGGAAAAATATTGTAATTGATTCCATACGACACAAATCTCAGAGGAGATAGCTCACAGTATTTCTCTCCTAAATCACTGAATGAAATTGTCCATACATACATAGCAGAGGTTTGCCTAAATCTACAGAAACATTAATGCAAAATTGAAACTATCACAAAGCACTAGGAGAAAGCATTGGTACTGTGGACTCTGCTACGGTAAGTTTAGTATTCTGCTTGCAAAACAACACAAAAACCCCCAACCACTACCATCAAGTGTGCATCTCCCCACTATCAGAAGTTACTTCCCTTCAGAATCAGCTTACAAGGCATGTTTTTGCCACCAAAACAAAAAGACAAGCTAACAGTGAATCCAGCTCCTCAGGGTACTGACAGTTGTGTGTTTTGTTCAGGCAGGGTATCAGTATTAGGACATGTTGGTTACTGTTACTAAAAGTAAGATTCTTCCCTGTTAGGAAACACTCAAAGAAATCCAAATTAAAAGTCAGCCTGGGTCATTTGGGGTTCTCTGCACCTTCTGAATCCCAGCAAAGGTGGACAAACTGGACAGAACAGTTTGGGGACTATTGATCTGCAGTGCTCAAACGACTTCGAGTTTTAGTCTGGATACATCAGCAATATTTGGCAGAGAAAACTGCCTTCCTTCCAAATGAGAGTGAGGTACTGCAGTGACAGCCGCTAATTTTAAAGAAAACTGCAAAATTAAGTAATTGCATATTATAAACTCTAAGCCTAATTGCAAGTTACTGGTACTTAGAACATACCCACAACACAGACCAATCGCTTTCTACAATGTAACAAAAACTCTCATTTGCATTCTAATCACCACAGAGTATTTCAGCATTTTATGAAAATTATCTTAAAATACAAAAGACGACTGTCCAAGAGAAGAGCTTTTCCCTCAACAGATCTTAGATCGCTCTGACTTGAGGCACTGCTACACAAGACAGACAGTGCAAGCACATGCACAACTCCACCGCAAACCCCCTCAGAGCTTCTGCCCGAGGAAAGGATACACGGCTCCAGCTGCACACATGTCCACACGCAGGGAGCAGCACTCCAGCACTGCTGCAAACCGGCTGGGGCCGAGGCGCAGGCAGCCACCTCCCCGCAGCCCTTCCCCGGCAGCCGGCCCGCTGGAAGACGGGGTGCAGCCCCTTCTGTGGGGGACACGAGGCTGCTCGGCGACGGCTCGAAGCCCTGCGGAACGGGGTGGCGGCAGGAATGCTCTCTGAAACAGAAACCAGCCTGCTGCCTGCTGATGGAGTGCGACAAACCTCCCTCCTCTTGCCAACACATCCACCCGCATCTCACCCAACAACCCGCCTGAGTCAGTGCCATGACTACCTGTGCCCTCCTGCTGAGAGCAGCACTGCCTATCTGGCTGCTCCTGTGACTCGCCAAGACCAGGAGCTTGAGAACAACTTCTTTACGTGCCCAGAAGTTGTAATAAGGAAAGATAAGCTCCCTTTGAAAAGGGGAATCACTCGCAAGGAACTCTAAGGACCTAACAATTCAAGGAATCTGGGGTTTACACAGGTTAGTCACACGAAACCAGCTGCTCTTCGCTGCATTTCGCAGACACTAACAACTTACCTGACAACACAGCCAAAGATAAGTTACATTCTAAAGTATGTTTACAGCTCCAGGTGCTTCATTTGAGCCACTTGGAAATCAAGATCAAATACAATCAAAATCACATAAAGAAACATTGTGGGGTTTGGGGTTTTTTTTTCCCAGACATTTGGAAAGTTCCTAAGACACTTCACTTGGAATACAAGTGAAATATTTTCTAGATCAGCAGAACAGCACCCAACTTCAGCCATCAGCAGCACCTGCTCCATGGGTAACCATGGCTGTGTTACTGGGGGCAAGGAAAGCCATTACAGTTGTGAGGCCACATCTGGAATACTGCATCCATTTTCCCCTCTCCAGCAGAAAACCATTAGGATGCACAGGGGGCTGAAGGACATGACATACAAGGAAAAAAAAATTAGGCAACTGGGTTTGTATAGGCTAGGAGGGGAAAAAAAAGCAAGGGCAGGGGCTGGAAAGCATGTTTTCACTCCTTTAAGTAACACAACGGAGAGTTACAGAGAAAACTGACTGAGACTCCTCTCCCAGGTAAAAAGCAAAAGAGGCAACAGTCACAAATTGCAGCAAGGGAAACTCGTGTTTTTAAGCACAGGAGTTTCACTGGGCCATAGGTTAACACTAGAACCAGCAGCTGCCCTGAGATGCTGAGGAATCTCCATCCTTGGAGATTCTGGAAATACTGACCAAATAAGTTGAGAAACTAAATCTAATTTTGACATCAGCACTACCTCAAGTAGGAGGCTGGGCTTCCTATATGACCTCAGGGAGTCCCTTTCAACCTACAAATGTGAAATAATCCACAGCAAGATGTCATATTTTTCTAAAATATCAAACTGATCAGTTAGCTTCATTTCTAGATCGCAGCTAAAAGCTATGACAAAGCACCAACATAAAAAGCATTAAAAAAATTACTATGTTGGCAAATCATTAGTTTTCAATTCAAGTTCAGCTGTACACCTACTCAGCTGGTATTAACTCCTCTGTGGGCTGCAGATTCCCACTCCAAAAGAAGGAGCTCACTGAACTGCCAGAGCCTGGTGTCCTACAAATACACATTTCTGGTCTCAAGAGTACCAATAAATCCACACGTGTAACTGGGGCACCCATCACATCTCTTTGGGTGAGTCTGGGTTCTCGAAACTGACCTGCTGGTGCAGTCTCTCCCTCAGTGGAGCAGCACACAGGTTCTTTTCATTCTAGCAAAATACCTATTTTAAAGAAACTTGCAGAAATTTTCCACCTTTAAGATTTCTACCCTCTATCAGATTTTGTGGAAGGTGGGCAATAGGTTCAAGACTCTTATGCAGGGGTACAGGAGATGAACAGTATTTGTGGTTGCATCAGTTAAAATATGAGCCTTAATGAATTACACTTTAAAAATGGCAAGAGTTATTTCAATCTGTTTCCAAGCTATGTTAAGAAAATATGTATTTATTTATAAAATTCAAGTGTCCCTGAGCTGTGCTCCTCAGTTTTTAAGCCAGCATCCCATTACTTTGGGCAGACAGGAAACGTTGCTACCTCTCATCTTCCTGAAATCTTAAGGACATCTGCTAGATCTGACAGAGTGAGTAGCTGCTGTCCTGTCCTTGATGCCTACCTACCTCACAGCTTGCTGACCACCTGTCCATCACAGGGATAGCGGGACAGCAGCTCCAATCACTCCTTCCATGTTTCCACACCAGGTTAAACAAGCACTAGAAGTCTGAGTGGCTGAAGGAAATGCTTACCTGGGGTTTCTCCCCAGAATGAAGGAGCTGGTAACTAGCCACCAGTTACATATCTTAGTTCTCTACTCCAATCCCTGCAATAAGGACATAGTAAGGTACTTTCCTCCTTACCACACAGACCACAACATGTTCGTTGCTGGGTATCAACGCCCGAACCCAACCCATGCTCCCTAAGCACCCACAAACAGTGCACAGGTCTCTGCACCTGCTCTACCATTAAGGGTGCTCCCTCCAGAGCAATGTGGTAGTTAACAGGAGAAGAATTACAGGCTACTTCTTGCCTCTAGGCAGTGCACCCCAAATCACCCCAGATCTGACCCTCCCAGAGAGGTACAAATGCTGCTTTTCTGTGTAACATTGGACTGCCTCCAGAGAAAATACTGTAAAACCATCAGTCCCATTAAGTTTTCTATTTTTATCATTTAATATGATTATCTGCACCTTGCAGGTCATTCTATTCCTGACCTTTTTTTTTTCACATTTTGAGACTCTTCACACATAAGCTTCTCAGATATCAAGTGATCCATACCCTACAACCAGATATGTTCCATGAGACACAGGAAGGAGCAGAAAGAACTACTGCCAAATGGCTAAAATATTCTTTTCAATATTACTTTAATGTTCATCCACCAACTACCTCAATTTGTAATCTCAATCTTCTAGCACACACCAGTGACACAAAAAACCAAGTCACTCAAATTCAGGCCAACAAATGCAAGATTTGTGCTTCAAGACTGTTTTCTTCCAACTGAATTCATATGCAGCTATTTGCAGCAGTGGTAACACTTCACATTCACATACACCTGATGACAAAAAGGACTTCCAAGAAACAGGCCATAAAACAGAACATCCCTATCCCATTCACCATTTCTTTCACAAAAGATGCCTTGGTTTAAAAAGGTCAAAGGACAACCCTTGCCAAATTACCACCGATCAACTGGACGAAGAACAATTCAAACTGGACATTTAAAGCTCAACACAATCATATTTTTATTGCTGTCTCAGTGTGTTTAAAGTATGGCCTGTTGACAGGCTGATTTGGGAATTTCTACAATAAGAAGGAAAAAAAAAGAAAACAAAATACCAAAACCTACACACTTGGGAAGGAGACAATCTCACAGACCTCTCTCTCACACTTTCCTGTGTCAGAAAGGTAGTTCTGAAACTTTCAGACTTGCTCCGAACGTCAGTCCAGCTGACTCTGAGGTCAACAACCCCTTATCACAGAAAGGGAAAGTCACAAAGAACTTCACACCAAACCCCTCAAAATAATAAAAAAAGGGAAAACAAAACCCAACACAAACTCCTAACATTTGCATGTATGTGGATAAATTAATGCAGAGTAACAAACATGACTGTCTAAATAATTGCTCAAGGAACGTCCTGCAGTCCTAGAACACACTGAGGATTTTGGCTAGAACTCATTTGCACTGTGCTCATCCCCTAGCTTCACATGCAGAAATACTGAAAATAAAAGAAACAAAACAGGTTAAAAAGTGACACTGAGATGGATACCCTCTTATCCACTTCACCTGCAGCAGTACAATTCCCAAGATGCAAGCTCATCAAAAGATGAGCATTTTTGACAGAGTTTAACTGAAAAGAAGATGGGGGTTTGCCTGATAACGTGCCTTTTCTGCTTATGAAACTGAGAAAGTGCAACCACAACACAGTAGTAAATATACTGCTCTGTTAAGTTTATTTTTCCTCTAAACCTGATTATGTTAAAAATGACTGCACTAGAGAAAACAGTTAAATGCCTTTAAGGGTTTTCAAATCCAGACGAGAGAACATTCGCGTACAGTCTATTCAGTCAACATCTTCCTGTATTTCCTGTGCTGTTAGTTTATGTTACAATCAATATTTCTCAAACATTATTCTCCCTGCTGCAAAATCAAAATGGAAGACTGACCATAACAGCACTTTCCTAACAATACTTAATTTGCCCTTTTATTAATATAATTAAAACATTCATGTTCAACTCCCTATTCCAATAATCCAGAAATACACAGATTAGGAAAAACAAGGAAAGGAATGCAGGATTTTAAGAGTTAAGTCACTTGTTTTCCATATAACAAGCCTTATGGCACAATGCACTTGTAAATAACTAGCCTTTGCCAAGCCGTACATGTTAGCTGCAGGTCTAACACAAACCCATCAGAACCTGCTTTACTTTTCCTCGTTAAAGTGTACATATTTAAATTGATTTTGCAGTTGCAGGAAACATCTCCATCTGCACACTTAGAGCTTGCCCTCTACCCTGTCCCCAAGAGAGAAGCTTCTGCAGATCCTGACTGCATTAGCAATCAAAGCAAGATAAGAAATGTAGCATTAAACTGCATAACCTATACATCTGCTGACTGATAAGTAATCTTATTTAACTATAGTAGCTTGCATGTCAGGCACTACAACACATTACAGTTGCTATGGCATTTCCCTACAAGTACATCCAAGACTTTCCTTATCGAGTACACAATATAAACTGAGACTTTGTTCCCTATCATTTCACACAAAAGGCAGAAGAGCAGTAATTAAGAGCATGACATACCAAGTCTAGTATATCACATTAATAGAATAGAAAAATGGACAGGAATAGAAATATGGACAGGAGCTAAATGTGTTACTTCAACTGAACCAGAAATTTGTATTTTTTTTTTGCTAGCAATCTTGTATAGCATTCATGGCAGGCACTGTGCATTAAAGTTTTTAAATAAAAGAAAACCTTATATAGTTTTGGAGAAGAAATATTTTCAGTACATATTTTAATAACATACCACTTGGAGGGGCAGGAAGTGGCTCAGTCTTCCCTGTATCTGCTCACTACCATAGTGACGCCAAAAAAGGGCATCAACTGCCATTGTCCTGCTTCTTGTAATCTCTGACGTGTGGTGGAAGTTTAGTTTTAACATATTGTCTGTTAAACACGTTTTCAACACCCCACTGATACACACTGGACTCCACACACAGATACATCCTGGAGGTACTATCCTCAAGTACCTTCCTAAATCGGGCCATAAGTGTTCTGAGCACAGTTAGCAGACTCTCTGCACCAGTTTACCTGCCCTACCTGAGATGATTAAGTAAGTATACCTCAATAAAACACCTCTTGTACCACAACCTATACGAACAAGTTTTGGACTGGATATACTGCAGTGATTTCTACCACTAAACCAAGAACTTAGATATTTCCACATCATAAACAGGACTTCTGATTTGTATCTTGAATGTTATTCCCACAGCAAAAACGTAAAGGCCACAACTCAAAAGTTTGTGAGAGAGGCTGATCTCCCAACTAATCCAGGCCTAGATGAAAGCTTCCACCCTGAATTACAGGATGACTTCATCTTAACAGGCCACCATAATTCAGTGACTATATGCAAAAAACCTACAGCTATAAAAATCTGCTACGTGCAGCTGAAAGCTGTGAAGAGCCTTCGCTGAGAAATGCAGTAATTTACAAAAGATTAAGCATCAGAGAAAGAAATTACTGTTGACAAAGCTTTCACAAAGACACTGCTTGTAAACCTCACTTAATACCTCTGGTCAAGAAACACAATGAAGACAGACAAGCAGTGTTGGAAGAAAGTCAACAAAGCAGTAACAAAAAAAAGTTTTCAGCTGCACTCCTTAAAAAAAACCAACAAAACCAAAACAACACAACTTATTTCTGAAATAAATTTAACCTGTCCTACTAATCAAGGCAGAGTAAGAAATACTTAGTAAGGTCACTGAGCATGTCAGATCTATAACCCAGTCACAAGGTAACACCATACACCGAGTATCATCCCAGCTCATTCAGACTGATAACAAACCCCACCTCACACTCTCGTTCCAGTTAGTTTACATTTCCAGTATCTCGTCTGCAGTTCCTTCGCCTCGCTCTTTACGACTGATACTAAGCAAACACACGGGATTGCTCCCCAGCGAGACCCAGGACAGGTCTTCACGGTATAAAACAACCATGAGCCAGAATGGCCGGAGAGAACTTTCACCTGCAGACGATAATCTAGACACTGATCTGGCAGCCTGTGCAGCACAGACAGCACGTCCTAAGGAAAGCCAGGTAGGGGCAGCAATCCGTACGCACAGATTCACTTTTAGCCGCCGTGACCTCGGGGACGTGCAGCCAGGTGAGCCTTGGGCAGGCACAAAGCGAAACGCGGAGCTGCGGCAGGGTATTACCGAGTCCTCCCCCTTCGGAACGCCTGCAAGCACACTACGGGGTCGGAGGAAATAAAGAGAGCAACCGGCTCTAGAGGCAGGGACGAGAAACATTCAAGAAAACAAACCACGACTGGAAGGAAACGAGACGTTCAGCTGCACCCATAGATGGAGGAATTTTGGGGAGGAGGGGAGAGGCGGCAGCGCGGGAGGGGAGGGGTGATACCGGGGACAACCTCGGGAACACGAAGGGAAAAGCAGAGCTGAGCAAAGCAGGCAAAGATGCTTGAGCCCCGGCTTCCCCTCCCCCGAGGGCAAGGCACGGGCGTCTTCCCC
>VXBZ01005640.1:220746-230814 GCA_013399135.1 Heliornis fulica | reverse complement strand
CGTGGTGGGCGTGCCGGCTCTGCGGGCGCGCGGGCGCGCGGCCGCCCGGCGCCATTAGAGGCGTCAGGTGACGGCGGGTCGGGGGCAGGAAATGGAGCCCGATAGGCGGCGGAGGCAGCGCCCGGGCCGCCCTCCTTGGGGTCCGGCTGCCCCGGCCGGGCCTCCGCATCCCCGCGGCCCCAATCCCACTCCCCGGCGCGAAACGGGGCCGAGCTTCGGGCCTACGGAAGTGCTGAGGACAGGCCCGACGCCCGTCAGGGCCCTGCACCCCGCTTCCGGGCCTTGCCGGTGCCCGCTGCGGCACACGCGAAGCGCAGGGTGAGCGGCAGTGAGTCAGCTGCGGGAGCGGCGAGGGCTTCGCGTGTGCCGCAGGCCCAGAAGGGCCGTGCGCTCGGCCCGGCTCCGCGGCAGCCGCCTGATGGCACGCAGCGCAGGTCCCTGGGCCGGAGCAGGTCTATTGCTGACGTTTCCCAACTTGGTTTTGCAAGCTGTAGTTTGCATATTGGTCTTACACAGCAGCCGGCAGGCCCGGGAGTTGTTTCCCGTGTAGATGTAAACAAACTCCGTCTGCGACCGGGAAGGGAAACACAGTCAGCGATGGTTTGTAGCATGTTCTGGGTGCTGCTTTTAACCACCTCGATCGACCTCTTGTTTCCTGCAAGGCTCAGGCCCCCTAAAATGGCTTTTGCTTCATCTGGAACCTTGCAGAAGTTGTGCACAAGGAACTTAACACCACTCCTGATTTTTTTTTTTTTTTTTCTGCAGTTCTCTAATGATCTTGAAGTATCAACCCCTAGTCTGAAATCCTACTGATACCTCCTTTAACTACTCTTGCACAGCTGCGTGACATGTGCTGCGTCTTCTGTTTCTCTGGAAATTCACTCACATACCTATCCTTCTACATCTTCGCGTGCCTCTCTCCACATTTATACTTGTTCTAGTCTGTCAGAAGGCCCCAGCATGGAATGATCCAAATACCCCTTGCCTACCAAGTTTTTTCCAATAAGCAGTTACCAAGCTTGAATTCCTGGGTAGCAGTGCCCAGCCAGAAGCTGCTGGGTGACAACCCAGTCGCTCTCAGGTTCTCAGTGGTTGGACTTTGCCCTCTTTTTTTTTTCTTTCAACATTGTTCCTCCTTTCAATGGACATCTCTGCTGGCACTGCTGCTGGAAGTCTATCCTGAAGGCATCAATGCCACTGTACTCTCATCTGTCCCCAGCTGCCAGAGGGCCATTTCTGACATCCCACCTTCTTCTGTCACTACTTGCTGCAAATCATCTTCCTTTGCCATTGACCAAACAATTGCACTTTCCCATAGCTTTTTCCAACTGCTGTACAATTTTCCAGTTACAGCTTGGAAATGTCCCCCAAAGCACTGGGCTTTGACCAGAAGTCAAGAGGGAAGGGTTGCTGGCTGCAGTTGCACAGCCAGTTAGTCAAACTGCAGCCCAAGGACTGTCCTTCAAGGCACAGCTACCCAGCAGCATCTGGCCTTCAGATACAGCCCCAGCTAAGTTTGATGGAGCGAAAGCTGTTTTGGATCACTAATACAATCTGACAAATCCCTCTGTATTTAACTTTCAACTACACAGCTTGGTTTTTTATGTATTATGGAGAATGCTCCTGATAAACTTACTTTGACTTGGATATAATGTTTTCCTTTCCATGATGTGTTCTGCACTTCAGAAACACTGCATTATTTTTCTCAGAAATTTTAGACATAGCAGTAAATGTGAATAAATGTTTAAATTTTCTGAAACCAAGTAAAATACAATTTAAAAGGTTCTCTTAACTCTAAAAATGACATTATGCTTACAGTTCTGATTACATACATAAATAAATCTGTCATCAGCAAATGCAAAACAAATTATTATAGAGAATCCAGCTTAAACACAACCTGTCACAGCAAATTTAATTAAAAACTGGCATGTATCTAGATTATTTTCTATGTTCACCCGGATGTGTCTGATGAAGAAGGAAACCAACCCAGCAGACCAGGAAATCGTGGAAAGACCGTCAGCTCCTTTGAGTGCTGCATTCAAATATATGTCTAATCCAATTAGACCCAAAGAAACAGTCAGAAGGCTATGGCATGCTGTCCAACAATTTCTCTGCTGACAGAACTTGGTGCCTAGATTTCAATGAAGCATGAGAGTTATTGAGATACATAGAGCAGACAGACATGTTACCGGCTGCTTTTCAACCCACACAAATACATTGCCATTAGCTGCACTTAGCGCTGGGTCTTTTACCTTAACAAGGTAATGATGTTAGATGATGTTAAAGCCTCAATTCTGGAACAAATCTAAATGCATTTTTTGAAAATTGCTAGTTCCATGATCAAAATAAAGGGTTATGTTGGGGGCAAAGAGGTGATGTTTACTAAAAAATTAGAATAGATAACAAAAAGCTGGAGGAAATCCCACCCTTTTCTTATAAAAAGAAAGAAAAGCATTGCTAAGAGGAGTTTGGACAAACAGAAGTGCAGTATCTGCAGTTTTAAAGCTCTGTTAGCAAACAGCCATGCTACACAGTCAGTCAGTTTAAGCACACCGTGAGTTGAACTATCTCTGTCTCAAGTCTGGGAGTTACATGGATTAATTTATCCTACCATCAGGGTCAAGAAATTCTCTGTACTGTTATACATATCTACTTAGGTGATAACTTGGTGTTATGCAAAAAGGTCCCTTCAAAAGTAAATGCCATGTACCATGTACATGTACCAATGTACTATGAAAGGCCTTGTGAGCCCTGGAAACAGCATTATCAGGTTTAGGCAAAGGACAAACACTGCATAGCTGTGCCACACAACTACAGCACCACTCGTCATCGGGGTAGAGGGGGTTTAAAATGTTAGTGCTTACTTAAAACCTTCCAATTTCATCATCATTGTTGTATTAGCTGTATTATTTATGTGGGGACATCAAAGATGTAGGTTTCTTGGTAGCTTCTGTAGAGTGTGGCATTTTCTTTCAGTGTACCTCAGCATGACCCTGAACTTCCCCATCATCCCAATAAAATGCAGGCACTAAGTATATAAAACAATTTCTCCCAGCATTATTTAAAAAGACCTCAAGCCTCTGTGCGGGGGTGACGAGAAAGTGAAATAAGACATGTAAGATGTTTTATAAAGATAAAATATATCTTCAGAAGCACTCAGGAACCATGGTGATGAATGTGATACAAACTTAAATTGCTTGGATATGAGCTGTGATCCTCAGGGAACTCTCCTAAGATTCATAAAGAGCATCAGATGCTAATAACTTCTAGTCAGTGCCTACCTGAGCTTGATTTAACTGCTGACATGCAGCTGAAAATCTCTGAGACTGATTTTCATTCAAATGCTCACCACTACTTCGGCAGTATAACGTGACCTCCAAAAAATGGGCATCTCCATGTGATCTTACGCCACTGAGAAGTTAAAAACCATCTCTCACCTAAATTGCCAGGCAACTGATGCCAAAGCAAATTTACTTTTTTCCCCATTCAGCATTCTGACTGACTTTGCAGGAAGCTTATGGTGGCTAATACACCCTGGAGTTAAAACCAGTAATCAGATTGCTGTGTTTGCTTTGTGCATGCCAAGGGGAGCACAAAGGATTATTAATTACAGAACTATACTGTCAGTAACAACCTTGATCTTGCACTTGGTATCATTCTGTCACTCTCAGAATGTGTCACTCCTGTAGATGGTTTGCATTATCCATCATGTTCTTGTTAGATTTGCTGTTCACAAATTGAGTTGGAAAACATAGCAAGTCAGTTTTGTTCCTTAGTTTTGTACAACTAATTTACAATTATACTCTAAATATTTCAAAAAGGATCCACTTTACAGCAACCTTAAAGGCTTATAATTCTATCATTTTCAATTAATATGCCAACATTTTGTTGCTGTCTATATAAAATTAAATTGCTTTTATTTTTCAGCTGCAGTAGCAGCAGTATCCAGGCACTGTCCTGCACTTCAGTAATGGAAATTTCCCAGCCTCAAAGCATTCTCTGTTTCAGTCAGCTGCAATAAAAGTCTGAGTGATTTCAATATTGTTGTGTGCTTTACTTGTCCTCAGTTATCTGGAGCTTGTATCTTTTGAAAGCAGCTACTCCTCATGAGCTTGCTTCATCTTGCCCAAGACTTAACATTCAGTAAACAAGCTGTGGATGATACGAAAATTGAAACACCAGATAAAAAGTTATTTTACAGGACTGACTAAAAAAGTACCAAACCCACTAATAAAAACAAAACAAACCAAAAAAACAAACCCAAAACTAAACAGACATAGAGACACTATTTATAAAGATTATTACAGGGACTTGTGAGGATGCCACTGAAATCCTGGTATACAACCATTGTTTTCCTGTGCCAAAGCTTTATGCACTGGAAGGCTATTAAGTTTTTACAAAAAGACTTAGCTTGTGCATAATCCCAGTCCCTTGATTGCTGTATTTCTGATAGCCCTGACTGCTAGGAAAACAAGAAAAAAAAAGAGATAATGTTATTACAAAACCTCAGAAGTCTAATGATTTACAAATACTAAAATATGCAGTCTGTTTCCCTGGCTTGCTCTCAGCTCAGCTGCAGACAGGACAAGTGACACCTGCAACAGAGGCAGAAGTTACAGAACATAGAAACAGGTTTGTTGAGGGTTTATACTGTCCAGACAGTGCAGTAACTCTGTTTTTAATACTTGTCATAACTAAAAATTTAGGGACCATTTGTGACAAAGAGGGTGGCTGATGTGAGGACAGAGGAGAAAGGATGATGAAGGAAGGAATAAAAGAAAATGAGGGTTGCAGGAGGAAGGAAAGTAAAAGATGAACAGGTAGTGGGCATGGGCTGTGGGAATAGAAGGGTTGTAGTTGGAAGGCTGATATCCAGACCCTGCTGCATCTGGCTTTTTGCAAGTGAGGCACTTGGCAGACACACGAGTCCCTTCATGGAGAACCGGTTTGGGGAATGGTGCCAGACCTTCTAAAAAGAGCTTACCAGAGCTTGCTTTCATGTAACGTCAGCTGGGTGATGTTCATCACAAATTAACATGTAGCTAATGATTTTGTGATGGCACAGGTATACTTCCTAGTTGTATCCTGTTGTTATTTTTAGTCTAAATGATGGCCAGCAGCTGAGCAGAGACAAGCAATAAGGATCAGTACACTAATGGAATTTGGAGATTATCACATAAAAGTCACTAAGATTCAAAATTCCAGCAGCAGTGAAACACCATCACATGACAGGTGTGTGGCAGCCTGTACGAGCAAGGGGGAAGCCATAGCAGAGTTATTCTCAAGATAAGGTTCCATACATGACCTGTCATATGTAGCTTTCCTGTTGCTAGGCTTGGCAGGTAACAAGACCTGACTGGAAGCAGGGCTCATTTTTCTCCTTTACTGGCCAGATCTTGGCCATGTTGACACTCAACAACAGAACTGCAGAGATTTATGGCTGAGACACTTCAAGTACTTGCAGGGAAATCTGCATCTTTGCTCTCCAAGGTACACTCATGCTGTGGGAGGGAAGGAAGGTTAACCGCCTCTTCTCCCCACACACTGTTCAATCTGCTGACCTGAGAGCCCCAAAAAGTCCATACTGCATCATTTTAATAGATATTACATAAATTATGGACAATTGTTTCTACAGTCTGAAATTGATGAATCATCATTAATTTTTAAAACAACCATTTCTTTTGCAATTTTGTCTATCTACACTAGACAAGAGCTCTGCAGACAAGAGAGGTTTCCTGAAGGAAGTGGTGTCATAGTATTTTGAAAAAAGCAGCCAAGCTGTTGGAATCTGTGTTGCATTACAGGGGTAATGCAATACCTCCGAGTACTTCCTGTTTATCACGAGAGATACAGTTTTCACCACATCATAAAACTTTCAAGCATTTGTTAATAAACACTCCTTGAGAAAAAATAATATCCAAATATACAACCCCCTGTGGCATCTGTCATTATAAACTAAAGGAGGTTTTCATTATATTTATCAGGGACTATTTGTGTGAGAGCAAACTCTGAGGGCCCCATTCACCTCCTGCTGAAGTCCATGCTGCATCTCTCATTAGGTCTTTGGACCCCTGGCACATGATTTTTCTTATATGTAAATATCAAGATGTTTGAATGAGCAAATGTAATTTTTACTATCAGTATTTGTCATTTTTGTAAACAATGTGGGTATAGAGAGAACGAACATCTGCAGAATCGCAGCACAGAACCTTATATGAAAATGGCAAAAGTAAGTTTTGCTTCTAACAACAATAATCTGCTAGTGCTGAGGTACCTAATCAAATATACAAATTGTGCAGATGTTCAGAGCAGTACTGTCTCACTGTGTGGCCTTTCCCACTTGACAGCTTTGTTGTCTTAATTAATTCTTCTGGATAGATTAACCTAGCCTGAAGCTGGGGAGCAGAAGGGTGCAGATTTTTCAACACCAGCAACCCTGATGGTGCAATTTGCAGGCCCAGCAGATAAGATCTTTGGCAAGGAAATGCAAATTATTGAGACAGTTTCGAGATGTTCTCTCGATGGTGGTTAGGACTTGGTCTGCAGCTGACAGGCGTACAGAGTGGGAATCTGGCAGGAAATTCAAGATTTCTGCCAATTCCATAGGGAATAAGCATTTGGTAGGTAACTATACAACAGCAATGCAGAGGTAAGCCTTGTGCCTCATAGGGCTTCACCACTGAAGGAGGTCTGTTAAGTTCAGATAATAAGAAGTTCAAGATGGGTACCAACTGCATACAATCCTTGCTTCTTTACATGATTATATTGTTTTAAACTCTGCCTCATTGTCTGTCACAGTTAGACCAGGGATAAGTCTGAACTCCAGAAACTGTTCCCTCCAGGCACCAGCACTAGACCTAGCTAAACTGTGTTAATAATTAAGACATCTGTAGCTTTTTGGATTTTGAAAGTTTGAGCGACAGGGAAATGATCAGTCTCACATTACTGTTGTCTTACCTGAAATATAGTGGTTATTACTCCAGATATGCAGAGCCTGATGATAAGAGATGCCTTTGACTGCAATACATCCATTGTAATCAAGCACTATATTTATCTTACTGCATTACTGAGGTTCTGGATTTTGTACAAGTGACACAAAATTGTTGAGAGGATCTATCAGCATCAGGTAACTTTTCAATATGATGTCTCCTTTCCTGCTGATGTTAACAGAGCCAAACTGAATCCCTGGCATGGAAATCCCGAGAGAAAGACCAACAGCAATTAGAAGTAATTTTTACTATTACAATAAGAGCTGGTTTAAAAAATAAAAATAAATAACAAGAGAGAGAACATTGCTCTTTATGGAGAATACAGCAAAATATCTGCGCGGTGACGCTCTGCATCACATTTTACAGGTACCATTAATGGCAGTAGAATAAGTCTAAGTGATTACATTCTGCCAAACAGTAAGTGTGGGAGAGCAGACTGCAGATGTCCAGCCACTTAAGCCTATGCCTTGTGTGCCAGACCATGGTATGGAAATGCGTGGGGCTATTTAATTGTTAGTTGACTAGAAGTTGCCTGGATTTATGGGTCTGGAAAGTGCTTATGCCGTAGAGAGAAACGAGTGTTTATTAGCACAGTAGCTGTGCTGGCCTTTCCTGCAGAGAGGCAAAGTACCCCCATCTATAGAAAATGGATTAAAAGGGGGCAGTGTACCACTCTCGTGTCCCATTTACCTTTGTGTGAAGTGCAGCTGGAAAAATGCCAATATACAGATACACTTCCATGATGAACTCTGAACAGCTTCTACTGCTGCTTGTCACAGATAATAAAATGCAGCAGCTGTTCTTTTATGAAATCCCAATTTGGAGTAACATGCATCTAAACAGGGACACAAACAGCACTCCTCCTTCAGCAACAGCTACATGCTACACACAAGAATAAACCCTTTAAGAGATAGATTAGGAAGATGGGACCATTGCCCTAAATTCAAGCTTTGTTCCAGTGCTTCCTGCAGCTCGCAGCCTTCTGTGGTTGCTCTGAACATGTCCTCTTTCCTTCTTGGTTCCTCTTCCACTACTCTTACCATGACAACATCCTCCTGTGCTCCTGCAATCCCCTTCCTCCCCTTCTCTGCTGTGTAGATCTCCTGCCTTCATCTATCCAGTCAGTCTCCCTGAACAGGCTGTGTTCATCTCATGCCCCTTTGAGGGAAGCACAACCTAGGAGGTAAAAGGGAAGGTTAGGCATAGAATAGCAGCAAGGCAGCCCCCAGCACACCCCAAATGTGCAGCAAAAATCTGGCATCTGTACATCCCACTCATTGCAGTTCCAGTCTCCATTTCCATAGTGTCCAACTCCTTTCCTGGGTTGCAGTATTTTTTTTCATGAATTCATTTTCTTACAGTTTATTGAGCTGCACAAGCTCAAAGGGATGACAAGCAACGGACCTGTACAGAGAAAGCAGCAGGGTGGGAGGCGTGGTGTCCTTTGTGATACCAGCAGTCCATTAGGATTTGGCTCAGCTTCCATGTGATATCATTCCCTAAGTCTAGTTTCATCTTTGAAACAGGGAGGGGTTTGACCACACTGCTGAGAAGCCTTCAAAGACTTTTTGCGTCTGCTGCACTTTTTTTCTGTTATGGAAAAAGGTGGGGCAAAAATAATCATAATGGCAATTTTTCAGCAACTGCCTTACCACCATCCTCTTCTCCTCCTGTTTTCTGCCATTTATCCCTCCTAAAAATCCTTCTGCTGTAGTTCTCCACGCTCCCGGTGACCTCGTCCTGCCATCTCCCAAGCAGCTGATGACTTCTAGAAATGCACTCCTGATCCAGGATCTTTTTCCTTGCAAACCCACTGCACTACTGAGACAGACAAACACCGGCCTCCCTTCTCAGCACAAGCGTTTGAAAAATAACTGTATTACACAATCCCCAAGACATGCGCATTACTCACCAAAACAATCGTGGGTATCCTATTTCTGCAGCCCTGCCTCGCAGAGCTCCTTCCTTTCCAGTATCCTACCAGTGTACTGAACCCAGGACCAGTGACAACTGCCTATGTGTAAACCTGAAGCCTGCAGCAGAGAGGAGTTTTTGTACAGCTCTAGTAATGACTGGATGCGGCCCTACTGTGAAGGACAGAAATACCTCGCTGTGTTTGTTTTGTGATGTGGTCTGACCATTTATACTGTAGAATTAATAAAAATAACAAGATAGAAGCTTTGCAAATGGAATCCATTGCTAACTGTTATTCTTATCCCACATACATTAGGAAGTGTGCATTATCTGATAAATCAAGAAATAAGAAACAAATAAACGCCTTTATGTTGTAAAGAGAAAAACCCCAACCCTTTCTAGAAATACCATCCTCTATTTCTGTCTTTTATAAAAGGCAGGCTGTGTCTTATTATCATCAAGGAAAAAGTAAACAAATGTAATTTAATCAGTTCTGTCTTTTGCTGATTTGCATCAGCAAGAATAAAAGACAAAGGCAGAATGGAAAACAGCAGCTTTGTGCTCAAAGTTTGAATGCACAAAATACTTCTTTCTCCAGCTGTCCGACATTAAAAAACGCTATGGGTACCAGTAATAATAACAGTGTCAAACAATTGACCACGATGGGAATCACAATGCTTCATTAAATGCTCTAAAGCAGAGCAGAAAAGCTTCCAGCCATTTGTTGAACAGGACTAAATGCTAAGATACTTTCAGAAAGTGTCAGAAGATGCTTTCATCTAGTCTAGCCAGTCAGATAAATATCTCCTTGCTTATTTCAGCTCCGTCTTGGAGCTTGCACTGATTCAGCAGTAACAGCTGTATGTGCCACTTGTTTTCCCAAGGCTGGGGCATCTCTCAGCACAACCAAAAAGGTTAATGTCCCTTCCAGTGATCAGGCCTTCATTCCATGTGGTGCATGGATACAATCAGTGATTTTGTATTTACATATGTAATTATGTATTATTTGGAGAACCTAACCTATTTGTTCAGCTGACAGGCGATGTTGTGATAAGGAATTTCAGCAGACAGGATATTTATAGACCCTTTATCTCTACGTACAATCAGAACTAAAACGTCAAACAATACCCCAAATGAAGGGTTGTTTCAGTTCAACTTTTCTCCA
>VXBZ01005640.1:184226-220668 GCA_013399135.1 Heliornis fulica | reverse complement strand
AAAAAAAAAAAAAAAGGGAATGTGACTCACACTGACAACTTCATTTGCTGTAAGAGGCCTCAGTAATTGCTCTAACCCACTTACAGGAAAGCTACCCCTCCTCTTTCTCTCATCTCCATCCTTAGATAGAGGCCATATTTGTAACAGGAGCTGCTGGGCTGATCTCAGAGGTCACACTATCGCTTATGAAGTAACCAGGCCTCTTTCTTTTTACTTTTCTTCTTCTGGATTCATGTTAACGCCCCCCCCCGCCCCCAAGAACTTAAAGCAGCTTCAGTTCAAGGAGCAGCTTCCTGCCACGGATTTCTCATGAACCTAAGAAGCAGTTTCCAAAGGACTGGCAGCTCGAAGGCGGCGGGGTTGAAGCGCCTGCTCCCAGGACAGGCACCGGCCTGGCAGCCAGCGCTGCAGCTCCAGGGTAAAGCGACCAAGCAGTCAAACAGTTGTCGCCTTTTCTTACAGGATGGGAGCAGGGGACAGTAAATAGGAGCAGGAGAAGAATCATCACAGATGCCTATGCAGCACTCTACTAAAATATATTTTCATTTTTAATTACATAATCAACATAATGAGAGTGGCATTCGTAGTGAGGGGGCGGAACAGATGGCAAAGACTTAGTTTTCAGCAAGACATTAATTAACAACAACTCTGGTTTCTGCTAGAAAAGCGGGGGGTTGGGGGGTGGTTTGTTCTGCTCTAGCAGGGTTAAGGTGGGCACTTACTATATAGGAAAAAACTCAGTTTCCAAATACAGAATTCTGTTATCTTATTTCCACCCCCTTCCCCCCCTACCTCTTGAAATCTCCAGGATACTCTCTAAAACACACCAGCATCCTGCATGCAAAGCCTTATGAAAAAGCAACACAAGTTTAGGTCCTGGTAGTAGCTTGGGATTCTCCTTACAAAAACATTTGAACAAACACAAAAATACAAGAGGGAAAGTTGCACTTTTGCAACTTAAGCTGCAGGTGAGGCTTGTGTAATATACAGCAGCTTCACAAAGATAAAGTTAAAACTTTCTTAGATGCTCTGAATTCCCTCTTTTTTTCCTCTGATCTATGCACTTGGGCTTAACATCTTCAGCACGCTACACTGATGCAGCTGAGTGGAAAAGAGCTATCCCAAGGGGGACTGAAGCAGAAAGTAGCTATGAAAGATATTTATTAAAACCACAAGCACAAAATACATCACCCAGACACAATGAATAGGGAAATAGCACATGCAGACGAAAAGTCTAGCCTCTATTTTTCATCTGATAAGCTGGCTGGACAGCCAGGCACACTGAGCAGCCCACAAACCCTCAGCCCTTCCCTCCCGGTGCTGCCAGGTGACATGAGATTGCGTTTTCCTGCTTTGCATTCACCGTCAGAGGCTCTCGAGTCACACGCCCAAGTCCTGCAGGGGCCTGTGGGCCACATTCCTCTGGGGATTACATTCATCCCCAGAAGGAGAGAGGGAAGAGAGATGCAGGCCAAAAGGGATGGGCACCAAATGCGGAGGGAGGAGCCGGGCAGGGAGAGGAAGGAACTGTGCTATAGAGAACATCAAGATGAAACTATCAGGAGCCGGAGGACAGTGCTGCAGGAAAGGGAGAGGGGTCGCAGTTGTATGCTATAACGACAGTATATACCATAGGGCAACAGAGCATCTAGATTCACCTGCTGTGGAGCTTTTACCCACATCTCACCACTCATCCCTGTGTGCCAACAAATACCTAACAGCTGACAAGGAACGTCTCTGCCCGTTCCGGTGACATGCACATCTAGAAAGGATGCTTTCCCATTGCTCCCACTGCTCCTGCAGGCAGGAGATGGTTGTGGGTCTGTGCTGTAAGCTGAAAAATCACACCCTTACCCATTAACCAAGGAGGTAATAGCAGATTATTTTATTTTCTTTCAATATGTGTGTTAAGAACATAGTTGGGGTGTAGTTAATAAGAATACTGCAGTTATTTGGTCCAGTATGAGTACATGCCTAAACTAGGAACATCTGTCCCACCTTTCAGCAGCTAATATAATTCAAAATATCAAGGCAGGCTCTCATGCTGTATTGCAGCCAAAGAAAGGGCATCCTGACATCACTGTACTGAGCACAGCTGACCTGCAGAACTGCACACAACTTGGCCATCAGTTCATATTGTGTCAAATCAGAAATGGGCCACAGAGAGTCACTCAGTAACTTGCATACATCAGATGGCAGAGATTCTTTGCAGAATGATTTTTGGGAGAAGTGCCAGATATCGCCAAAACTGCTGAGGAGGTGCAAAGTAGAGGAAAGAAAAAGAACACACACACACACAAAATATACTCTGCTTAGCCTGTCCTCCTTTTGCAGGGGTTAAGAGGAAGATGCGAGAATCAACAGAACTGAATTTGTACTTATGGGTAATTTATTGGGAGAAGTGTGACTAAACCCCCTTTGCAGATATTACTTTTAAAAACATAACATCAACACAACAAGAAGTTAACTCTTCAAGCAAAAAAACAAACCCAAAAAGCAAAGCAACCAACAGATGCACAGACAAGGACTGACTTCAGTGGAGCTGCAAGGCTGAATTTGGCTTGAATTCTGCTAAGTACTTTCAGAGCAGGAGCATACTGCATACAAATGAGCCTTAAATAATTTGCATCATTAAGAAAGCTCTGAGCAGCTCATCTGGACTTTGAAAAAAGCTAAAGCAAATGTACATTGTTTGAATACCATTAGGGACAGTCACTGACTAGCATTAAGACATCTACAGTATTGACACTCAGCACTGTAACCAGAGACCCGTCCTCCTTTCCAGGTTATTTCCTTTATTGATTTGTAGAATTTCTTACACATGAGCTTTAGAGGGCCACAGAGCTCAGCAACTCATGTAGGAATGCTCATTAGAGTACTATACAATTGCTTCTTTTTTATATCACATCTTTTAATTTTGTTTTTTAGAAACACATTGCTGTTTGTTTGGTGTAGATACCATAGACAATTAAAACACCAATGTAAACAAAGAAATGAAAGCACAATTAGGTATATTAATTTATTCAGGATGACATTAAAGGGTCTGGGTGCCCAGTTACATGGTTTAATCGTTTTACTTAATCTGTCCTAAGCAGAGCAGCTGCAGGACTAGGATAAACTATGGCCTCATACTGTGTGTCAGATGCTTGACAGCTATTTCAGAAGTAGCAGGGGCCGTACAGAAGAGGTCAGGTGAAGAAAGCCAGTTGTGTGAAGAAACAAAGTTCCAATATCATTTAATACCACTAAAGGTATTCAAGTGCCAGAGCTGCAGGAGTTGACGAGTGATGGAATAGAGAGAGCTAAATACGTGGCACAAAGTGCATAGGGGGAGGCAGGGGCAGGCAGCAGCCTACAGGCACTTGAAGGGTAGCTGGAAGGAATCTCTAATGAAGGCAGAAATCGTTCTGGGTGACTCAGAATATTGGTATTCACAAAGAGAATTGAGAACAGGCAAAAATAAATAAAGCTGAAAGCAAAACCCAAAGGCCAAATCCCTCTCAATAGCCAGAACACTGATATAATCTGAGCAACCAAACAACAGGTCCTTGTGAAAACCTCTCTCCGGATACTTCCTGCACCCCAGCCTCTCTCCATGGCTGGGATGGCTGCGAGCAGCTCCCACTGCCCTGGACAGGGAGCTCTGCAGGCTGCTGTTGTACCAACACCATGTTCCTTGCAAAATGCAGCCCTGGTGGTCTCTCCTCCACACCCCCAGCCCCTGGCTCCTCTGTGACATCTCAACTAGTGCATTGTGTAACTTCACACACTTCCCCTGAGCAGCTCAGCTCGGCTTTCATTAGCTGCCAGCTTTTCTGTACATGTCACAGGCACACACATCCCTCACTGACAGGTTCCAAGTTGCAGTAGTTATATTTATGAGTGGATTTATGCTAGCCAACTCCAGATCCTGCTGCCATCAGCCCAAAATGTACGCAGGCAGCACTGAACTAAGCACAAGTTCTTCAAGTTTTACAGTGAAGAATAAAAACCAGATTGGTTTCCATTTTTTATATGTGTAATGGCTTTTTGCCTTTTTTAAAAAAAATTCATTAAAGACTAGTCAGAGAAGTTAGATATATATTGGAAGTGAGATCAGTAAGACTGAAGCACAGGAAAGACTTCCTGACAGTGGGATCTATTAGTCAAAGGAGTAGTCTCCCAAAGGAGGCAGCAGAAGCATAAGAAGTGCTTTAGCAGAGCCAGTATTAAGTGCTCCAAGTGATGCAGCCAAGTCCTAAAGGATTGCCATGAGACCCACGGCCTTCAGCAGTGCAGGATGCCTGCCATTAGCCTGCTAATGCACATCCTGGCCTGGCCTTTTACTATTTGGGAATAGCTCATTGACTTAAAATTTCATTAACAGGAAAATATTACAAGACAACTTTCTGAGGGGAGAGGAAGGCTTTTGCAACATATCTTCCCATGGCTAACGGTGATTATTAATAGGGGGAGAAATGAACAGTTTTCATTATGATTTGTACTAGGATTTGTTCATCCCATCTCTCTTACCCTGCAGAAACCAGCCACTTCCTAACATCTTGCTAGCACTACCAAGTAAATACAAAGTAACAGCAAACAGTTACAAAGGGGTTTAAAATTGAGAATACAGAAATGTAATTTATTTACCTTACGAAGCAGAAAAAGACAAGACACAAAATGAGATGCTATAGTTGAGGAAGAGCAAAAAAAAAAAACCAAACCCAAAACCAACCCAACAACCAAACAAAACAGCTTCAAACATTTCCAGGACGAAGAAAATAATTGGGGAAAAAAGTTAAACTACTTTTCAAGGGGTTTAATGTCAGTCCAAAAACAATGAATTGAAATGCTTCCCTCATAATCCTGTGGTAAGTATACACCACACCATATAGGAAGAACACTGCTTCAACAGTTCAAGCAGTCACTTCCCAACACCTATTTATACTTTAAATGTAAGCTTAATACTGAGTGCCTAGAGTTTGATGTTTACATTAGTATCCTGTCAATCACCAATACGGGATCAGCTTTAGACCTGTACTAAGAGGAGGGTCTGTTATTCACGTATGATTTGGTATTTCTAACACTTTGAAAAGATGAAAATCCATTGAAGGGTGGGCAGGAAGAGAGAGAGGATTACTTACTGTTTTTAAAAGCAGATTCCAATGCAACAACAAAGCTTTCCTGCACTGTTGAACTTGACCTTTGCCTCAGCTGCAGTGATTCATTCCTTCAGCAAGATCTGTGAGTTCAAGTGACTGATACGCTAGCAAGGGAAAATGGCAGAGCCGTTTCATTCACTCATCCTCCCATCTCAAGACCCTTAATAACCAGGGTTCAACAGGAGCACTGCTGAACCAGCTGGGCTCCAGGAAGCCCTCTGTGAGCCAACACTATGGACATGGTGCCTTTAAAGACCAATGACATATGGCCAGTTAAGTCTGTCAGGGAAAACTCCTGACATGCATCCACGCTTCAGCAGGGACGGTCTTTCCAGCTGCTAGAACAGTTGTGTGGAATTAGCTGCACCCAAAGCAATTGGGTGAAATATCTGATGTCACTGGCCCAACTTGTGTTACCTGTGCATGTCTGTAACCCAACAATTAGATCCATCATTAGAGCTTGACTTAATTATAACTTAGAACTTTTTCACGTTTAGACTTTGCACAAGATTTAAAATGACTATAATTAATTATAATTGTCTTCAGTTCCATTGTTAAAAAAGCTTTTCCTTTGCCCACACTGACACCAGAACTTGGTTTCATAGAGGAACTGGGCTTTAGACTAAGAGAGAGGTATCTCTTATAGCCTTATAAACACAAAGAAAAACACCTTTTATGTCTTATATAAAAGGAAAACAAGACTTCAGACTTTTAATGTTGCCTAAGAGATTCTAAAAGCTTTTTTTTTTGGCTGCATCCAGAGGAGTGTGGCCAGCAGGTCGAGGGAGGGGATTTTCCCCCTCTACTCTGCCCTCGTGAGGCCTCACCTGGAGTACTGGGGCCAGTTCTGGAACCCCCAACATAAGAAGGACATGGACCAGTTGGAGAGGGTCCAGAGGAGGCCACAAAGATGATAAAGGGGCTGGAGCACCTTTCCTATGAGGACAGGCTGAGAGAGTTGGGGCTGTTCAGCCTGGAGAAGAGGAGGCTCCAGGGAGACCTTCTAGTGGTCTGCCAGTACCTCAAGGGGGCCTACAAGAAAGATGGGGAGAGGCTGTTCAGTAGGGCCTGTTGTGACAGGACAAGGGGTGATGGTTTCAAAATAGAGGGAGGAAGATTTAGATTGGATATTAGAAAAAAGTTCTTTCCTGTGAGAGTGGTGGAGCACTGGAACAGGTTGCCCAGGGAGGTGGTGGATGCCCCATCCCTGGAGAAGTTCAAGGCCAGGTTGGATGAGGCCCTGAGCAACCTGATCTAGTTGGGGGTGTCCCTGCTTCTTGCAGGGGGGTTGGACTAGATGACCTCTGGGAATCCCTTCCAACTCTAGCCATTCCATGATTCTATGAATATTATTCTAACCTACACTGGTTAAGTCCCCTTCTTTACATGAATGACTTCTTTCCTGCCTCCCATGGAAAAACTTCGTGCACTCTCCCCAAATTACTGGTGTTGGCCATTATCAGAGATTGGTATCGGGCCCAGTGTGGACCAACTACTTGAATTTTATCAAGTAAAAAGCAAACCACAGAATTAGTGCCAGAAAACAATGCAACTTATTAAGAGCTACAGGGAAAGAAGGCATTATCACACAAAGAAAATTTTCCTAGTCAGCTTTCCAGCACCTACCTGCAAAATGGAAGTATTATGGGAATGACACAGCATGCAGAGGGCTCTCTTGAACAATTTGTGGCAGTGGGCCACATCACGCATCTTTTCCTGTTGCTGTTTATTTTGCTCTGGCCAAAGGAAAGAGGGAGCCCTCTAGGGGTAGAAACACAAAGCCCTGAAGGAGTAGTCAGACACCTGCACAACAATTTATCTTTTCCATACCCAGACCCTCCTGACCTACCTTCAGATACGAGCAGTTTCCTTTTAAGGGTGGGCAAGGGCTCAGAGGCTGGAGATCTACAGAGAAAAATCAGGCTGAGTAGATGATGATCAGAGGCTCTTTCCTGGAAGTGTTTACTCTACAGCCTAGAATATGATATGGGAAGTAAGTCTCTTGTCTCTCATTTGTGCAATCTTGAGTATTTCAGTCTGGCTAGCTACAGTATTTCAGTCTGCATCTCAGGGATGGCCTACCACAACATAATTAGAATTTTTTATATTAGGCTATGCAAAAGACTTGGTTTTGCCTTACTGGTTGTATGCCTCAAGCATACAACGAACTCTTACATAAAATTAGCAGGTTTATGTTTGTCAAGGCATGTTAAAATACTTTCCAGGAGCTGCTTCTATTTGAAAGCTAGGTAACAGCTGCACCATTTAAATATTTAAATATTTTCTCATTCTAATGAGAACTTGAGCTGTTTGGAAAGAACCAATGCAACAACATAATGTGGCAACCCCAAACTTAAAAACATTTTAACTCCAGTTTAAAAAAACAAAAACAAAAAACCCCAAACAACTAAATAAGCATAAAAAAATCCACCACCACCACTACCCTCCAAAACACAAATATCAAAAAACATCTAACAAAGTATTAAGAATTAGTTTTAGTGCAACAGGTAACATATTTTGTTAGGTAGCCAAAAGAGAACAGTTCAAAGACAGCTTAAGACTTTGTTGGGGGGAGGGGGGGAGAAAAAAAAAGGGGAGGATGTTTGTTGGGTTTTTTTTAATGTAAGGGATGTGGACTGTAAGACATTTGCAGAATTACATATGCAAACCTGCATTATCAGTTTGGTGAAACAGGTAAATACCCATTAGAGCCTCTACATGTAATTTACAAGCAACTTTCTGCATGACATATTCAAGATTACGCTTGATTTATTTAAAAAAACACCCCAAAACCACAGTAACATGAAAGTCTGTCATCTATATTAGTGCTACCTGAATACCAAACTCAATCTAGATACAGAAAATGTTTTGTCTGGCTGTCACCAAAGAATGGAAAGATGTCAAGTCTACATTACTAGAAAAGAGCCCATATTTCTTAGAAGTTCTCCTTGTCTCTGAAGAAGTACTTCTGCTCACTCCATTTCCCAGGTGTAGAGGACAAGCATTTCCAGACTGATCTGGTAGAGCTGAAGAATTAGTTTCTGCACAGCAACCCCAGTAAAGATTCCTAGAGAACTTGGATGAAGCCAGCAAATACTAGTAAATGTAAACTGAGCAGCTCTACAAGAATTAAATAGCCCTCATTTGCGTTGTAACAGTCATTTATTCAGGCTGAAACAGAAACATCACCCTCATCACCACTATTATTTCATTACTTTCTAAAGACTAGGAAATGAGCAGCTACAGATGTTACAGCACATTGTCCCCAAAGAAACATGCATCAAACAGGAGTGGTTAAACAGGACATGAAGATTTGTTATTCCTTGCTCAAACAATTGAGGCAGATAATGCTTCTGTGTCATGAACCCCATAAATGGCATTTAAGTTTAGCTTCACGTGGCTTTAAATTGATGTTCTGCATTCATTTACATGGGCTTATTGATTGCTTCTTGCTCAAACCCACAAGCAACAGAGACTTCAGATGACTGATACCACAGAGCAGAAGGTTGGCTGTGAGCCCCATGTTGAACACATGGTCTATTGGAGATCTGTTAGATGAAAAACAAAACATTCATGAGTAAGATAGCACAGCCATCAAGAAGCAGCAATGTCTGGATTTCACCTCCTGCTAATCATCAGGAGACAGTAAAGTGAATGTTGGGCACCAGCAAGGAGAAACAACAGCAATCTCCACTCCTGTTCTCAACTGCAGCTGAAATGGACTCAGATCTGTAAGAAGACTACACCCTACATTAGGAAGCACCAAAAAATACAAGACATTGGAGTGATTTTGTTCAGCTGTGTTGTTATCAGCAAAGATTAGCTGTAGTTGACTTTGGAGTTACCTGGAGGATGGATTTCCACAGTTGCTTTACATAATCACTAAAGAACCGCAGCAGCTGAGTTGCTTTTGCTCCCTGGTGAACTAAGTGAATCTGGTAGGAAGCTGTTGCTAAACTTAGTCAAGCAAATCCCCAACCTACATGACTCTTGAGAATTTGCTACTTCTCTCGAGATTATTACCAGTGCATTTTCACCACTGGAATGCAGACAAAAAACCACGAACAAAACCCAACAACACACAAAAAAACAACCCACAACCCAAACCAACCAAACATTTAGAGCCATGAAATGGAAATCCAGAGATTTGAGGTTTGATCTGAAGTAGGTTCAAGCATGGCCTCAGCATCTTGAGCAAAATCTGCCTGATGATCGATTATGGTTATCCTCATTTTTGTATTTCAGGAAATACCTCTGCTTCCCTCTGATGCATCTTTCTGGGCCCTTGCTAGATTTTAATTTTTCTTTTCACTAGGATGAATACAATAGTGTTTAGATGATCTGCCTAAAAGACTACACCTCCCAGCTCCCCGAGGCTGTTAGTGAATGCTTTTTGTAGTCTCACCTTTGCCCTGCTCTCCTTACATCTCCCTTTCTTGAAGATATGAACACCAGCACTTCAGAAACAACACACAGATTAGCTTAGCTTGCAAGCCTTATATTTTGAAAACTGCCATGCTTTTCAAAACTTCCTCTATATTCTGTAGTAAATGAACCCTAACATAATTCACTGTCCATCCTTCCACTTCAGCAGTTAAAGACCACTTTAACAAGTATGCAAGTAAACAAGAAATTGTTGTGATCTCTGATCTCAAGCTCTCAGTCTTTTAAGATCATTATCCCACTACTGTAAGACATTAGGTAGTACACCAAACTTAACCAGCATTATTACTGTTGTTAGCAGGTAAAAAGAATGAAAGAAAACTAAAGAGTCCATTTCTATGATGGTTTTAGTGACATTCTCTTTTGAGTAAGTATGCTCTGTGATCCCAAGGATTCTTTCCTTCTGGTGCTTCCATTGATCTGTCTTCCCAGAAAGGCCCTGTGAAGAAGGGTAACCACTCTAAGATGTGCAATATGACCATTGTGGAACGGTCTGTTTGAAGTATTAGAATGAAAAATACATTTAAAAAAAGGAAACAAACAATGCTTCAAATCACTATACTTTATTAATACTTCAGAAACATCAGATCCTACAGTGGAGAGTTCTAACCCCCACCTGTTTCCAGTCACTGCTTTGAAACAACTTCTTGCAATATGCAAACATACATGAGGCACTGTGTGAATACAAAAGTGACAATACAAAAAACCCCAACAATTAAACCTCATGCAATACATACATACATGTGTATATATATAAAAATATAGTAATGTAGCATAACACACACAAGCACTATTAGAACAATCCATGTAAATGAATGTAAAATATGCATAGCATTCAACAATCAATGACAATAGGTTTCTGACCTGTGCACAAAACCAGTCAGCTGAAGTAAGTTCTAAGATACTAGATAACTGGTTAAGCCACAGCTTAGAAAACCTGCTGTACTGCAGCTTTTCTGCTCAGGGTCACAAGTGCAGATTAGCATACCAAATAAATAAGGACTATGACTCTACAACACTTGGCTAAGAGCCCCTATTTCAAAGTCACTGGCCCTCTTACTTTCATTCAAGGCTCATTAGCCAATACAGTGGCAAGAAATATGCCTAAAGCAACAGATCTGCTCTTGTACTATTTTAATACTGATAAGAATATATTTTTAAGTCAGCAGGAGTAGGTACAGAGGTCTAACCACTATATAAGCACAGGACTGAAGTTACTGTACAGAGCAAACACTGCAGAATTACACCGAGAGGTTGATTAGCCACATGGTGTGCTGCACTTATCAACCTGTCTGCACTTATCAACCTGTCTGCTCAGAAAACTCAAGATGTGAAGGAAGTTGCAAAGCTTTTTTCCCCACTCTAACCAGTGCAAATGTTTGAAAACACAAACAATCCGCAGGAACAAGGAAATGCAGAGACAACAGTATTTCTACAGTCAGATATTCAGGATGAGAGCTACTGTTACCTGAAATAAGCTCAAACACTCCTAGGAAATAACACACAAGTAACTGCATTTTCATCTTACACAACCAATACTGGTCAATGCCAAAGACACAACAGTTGTAGTCTCTTATCCTCCCAGCCAACATGATACTTTCAACACTCTTGGTGTTGCAGCCTCCAAAGATTGGACCACATCCACTATGAGCACAGAGAAGATTGAGTGGTAACTAAACTGACTTAACAACCAATAGGATTTGGTCAATCCAACAGGATTGACAATGTAAAATGACATAAAAGATGGAGGAAAAATAAAGTGGGGAAGAGAATAAGGAAGAGACAGAGCAGGACTGACTTGCAGAAGAACAGGTTAAAAGTACTTGAAGTTGAAACTTAATACTGGCTTTTTTTTCTCCCAGTATAATGTTTTAACCCCCAAACAAAACAAACATCTTCTATTTCTAAATACAGTGAAAGGAAAGGAGGAAAAAAATAAAAGAGAAAGCAGCATTAATCATCCAGTATTAAGCAGAATGCCTTATAACAAAGTTAGAAAGGGCAACATGAAAGAGAGGAAGTCATCGTATTTAATTGCCCTGAGAAGGTCCCCATAGGATCTCTCTAGTTTCCCAGCTATTATCTCTTTATCCTTAGACATCAAAAAGCAACAATCATTCCTCAGATAAAAGGATAAATACTTCTTACAGGGAATGATGGTCACATATTCTAGCTCTATTTGCCAAAGCAACTTATCTCCCATGTGCCTAAGGTATTGCCACACAAATGATAATAAACTTCAAGAAGTGACCTGCTAGACTGCTAAAGACTGATGAAGTTCTTGTGCATGAGAATCCAGAACCATTTAATTGTTAATAATTCTGTATTTGCTATATTAATTATTCCTGGAAATTAGTAATCAAGCTTAATATTTGAGAGAAAATTCAATAATCATAATCTAACTAGTCACAAAGCCCAGATACATTCAGCTCCTTACAAAGTTAAATATATCTTCTCTCTTCAGACTAAAAAGCAACAAGACATGAAACCCTGACTGAGAGGAATTTGTTAACAAAATAAAGCAAACATTACAAAGCAGCCAAATTAATTTGCTTAAAACAGTGGTTTTAAGATGACAGTGCGTTGCCAGCTCTTCTAGGTTGTTTTGGGTTTTTTTTATTCCATTGTTTGCATTCCAAGAAGCTTGAAAACATTTCTTTTCCTATTGATTTTGTCCTCTCTGACAAAAGATGCATCTTGCTAAATTTTCTATGCTGCCAACACAGCTGTCTTTTGTTTGTTTTTGTGTGCACCAGCAGCAGCATGCACTGCTTGGAAAACACATTAAACCAGCAACACTGAACAGCTTGTGGGGAAGGCTTGGGAGTGTTCAGGCTCTTACGGGTCACACCAACAGGAAGGTTTAAGTGATTCCCTAAGATTTTGGTTTCCCATTCTATTCAGAGATAAGGTTATCACTAGAGCCTAACAGTTCATTTTAAGGTAGTATTTTAAGAAGTGTCTGAGACAGATAGGTGTTTGGAACCAGCCATTCCCTGCCTTGATTACTTTTCAGCTCACAAGACTGCAATCAGTAGAAATAACTATGTAATAAATATATTAAAAACCAGCAAAAAATACATATAAGGTGGCTAGCTTAGCTGTTAGATCTGTCAATGCTGCAAACTGTCATCAGGACTGGCTGGTTTAGTGGCTTGATTTAGGAAAGCAGGGAGGACTAGCCTCTTGGGTTTGGTGCTGTCAGTTTTAAAGCTTGGCAGAAAACTCACTGCTTTCCAGCACCACCATTCAAATGCAATCAGACCTGCTATAAACTTGTTTAGAGAGAATACACACCATGGATCAGGAAGCTCTGTGCTTATTTGAAAGCTAGTTTTCTCCCTCTCCAATCCTTCCTGAATGACATTTTGTCCATCAGAAGTTGTTTGCTTTTCAAAAAGGGGGAATGGACCATTATTTCCTAGTAAGATTTTTTCTGATGGCATAGGCCCAATTTTAAGAGGGACAGTAACAGAACTAAGCAGGGAAATTTAATCAGACTTAACTAGAACTAAATGATATATGAATCATCTGCACACTGTTCTGTTGTGGCTAACATCACCTCCCTACCTTCTCTGTAAAGCATTTGCTTGATACTTCAGTTCTATAAGAACAGAAATAGACCATGTCTGATGCTGTGCATTAAGCACCTGCATCCACAAGAACACAAGTAATTTAAACAACAATCTTTCTTGCACAGAGTGTGGACCTGAAATCTTTATTTAGACTTTAGGCAGCTCAAGTGTCTATGCCCTTTACAGACTGAGGGTATTTGCTGGTTACCTTTTGCACAGTGCCAATTAGAAACACCTACATTCCTCAGACACTTGTTTTGAAAGCACCTTCATGTTAGTTTTTTAAGGATTGCCTGGGAAAGAAGTTGCAACTTCAAACAGCTGCTTTATCAACTGAAAATGTTTTTTCCAGTGCAGACAGCCAACTTATCTCCAGAATTCAGAAAGCAAGAGAAGCACTTTTCCCAACATCCAACAAAAAATGGAAATTTTAGTGGCTTTTCATGACAGAAAGCTAATAGCACTGGAAATGCTTTTAAAAAGAGCAGTATCTCATCTGACTTTGAATTCAGATAAGTGTCTATTAAATGCTATTAAAGTCATCACTGTGATTAACACTATTCAACTGCCAACTCTGCTGTAACCACTCTGTGCCCAATTACTCATCTTATGAGAGCTCACCAGCCATATCAATTCATTAACACGCTTCATGGCATTTACTCATGGTATCAGTTGCACAGTGACCAATAACTGCCTATACTGAACACTCCTCTTAGCACTACCTTGCACATGCACATACTTAGAAAAATCTATTTAGTAGCATTAGCTTCCAAGACAGTGTTGAGGGGTCACAGTAAATCACCTCAGATGCTTTTACTGTGATTCCTTCCTTGGTTGCTTGAAGACAGAGTTACCATATCTGAGTTTTGCCTTTTTAATGGGTGTGTTTCTAATTCTTTCAAGCACTGACATTTGTAGCTCTATTTTCCAGCCCACTTCCTTTTTAAAATAGGCATTAATAATACTTAAATGCATTCCTCTCTCTCTCACTCCTCCATCACTCAGAGGGTGGATTTTACTTAATACCTCTCTCTGTTCTAAATTTTTTTCCTGCATTTCTATCCTCGGTATAACCAGAAAATTAAAAAAAAAAAACAACAAACAAACCCACAACAAGCCAACCCCCCAAAAAATATAAGTTGTAAAATTGTAATTTTGTCTGTGTCAGACCCAGAACACTTCACTATCTTACGTACTTTTCAGTGGGCAGGGTAGGGAAGGGAAAGGAAAGGTAATAGTGTGAATTACCCACAAGTAAAAGAGATACTGGATACCCACTAAGCAGAATGATTAAAGATAGTTTTCAATCAAGCAAAATACAAGAATTTAAGCATGCTCTGTTTTAAAAATTTAGGCTCCTTCAAGGAGCAATTTTTTCTGATGCTGGTGCTGACATGCAAGGACAGACACTCATTTGGAGTCCGGTAAAATATTTGTCTCGAATACTTCAGCTAACTTCTACAGCTTCAAACATTCTGTCTAGACTCTGTAATTGTTTTTGTTGCAGGCCCATCAGAAAGACAAGGGAACAGGTGAAGTTGTCAATTTGTCACTAGTTGATTCAGCACTGGTGGACAAGCATTAGTGTATGGTTAATGATACTGGGAAGGCCGCAAAAGCATCTTCTTGCCAAAATTACTTTTTTTTTAACCACAGGAGAGAATGAAAACAGCCAACACCAGAAATCCACAGATGTTTTAAGAAGAAATATAAGAAAAGCTAACATAGCAGATTAATACTGCAAATTAAAAACATCTCACTAGTCCTTACTTTGGACTTCTGACTAGGTCAATTTCATACCTTCTGCTAAAGCTTCTTCCTCTCTCCCCTCATCACCCCTACTAGCGATACTTCTTGTAACGGTAAGATGCATTATAGCTGGCAGCTTCTAGAACAGTATCAAAGTCACAAGTGAAAAAAAATGGAGGTTGCTTGTCATCCCAAGGACAAGACCACCCTGATGACAGTTTTATACAGAATTTTAAAAGTGCGCTTCCAAAATCCATACTTGTATCCCGTGTCACAGTTTTACTACTGATTCAAAATCAATCTGAAATGTTTGGTTTTCAGTTAGAAAATGTTTCCATAGGTTTTGATCAGAATAGGTAAGACATCTCCAAAAGAATTTTTTCCCCTGAAGTTATTACAAATTTTATTGTCGATGATATATTAAGATTTATTTATTCCACTGATAGGAACCAAACTGCCATTTGGTCCCAGCTACAACTCCTATAGGCCTAACCACACTTTTTAAAGCTAGTAAGTATATTCACACATAGCTGTATATATCCTCTGAAGGACTAAAGACTTTGATTCCTCTCTAATGCAAATCTGCCCCAGAAAGATTGAAATAAAATGATCATTATAAATAATCTGGCTTGTTCAGTTCACTCCATATTTCAGGAAATTTGGCAAATTTCAGAAACTAAATATATTATGAACTTACCTACATTTCACACCTCCCTTCACGATTACAATAGCTTCTCCCTCTCCTGATAAACTTCAGATAGCAGTGAAAACAATTCTGTACGATTCTTAATATATTAACGATGAGAACTATTTCCAAAACACCAAGAGGCACTAGTGGTCATCAGAATTTATCATACCTAGGCTAGAAATCAAAGAGATAGGAGATGGTAAATCCAAAGGACTCGCTATGCAAGTCTAAAAGCTTCCTTAACACAAGTAGGTTCACCATTAAAAGTAAAACCTACTTTATCCGGCTGCCACCACAAAAAGAGTTCCTCACGTATTTTAGGACAACAAAACATTGGATGGAAAAGTGCTTGCAACCTTCTCAGAGGAAAAGCTGCTGCTGCATAGCAAAACAAGGAAGTCACTGTCCAAGTTGCTATGTAGTGAGATAGTAGCTCACTGAGGAGTTGCTATGTCAAACTGCAGAATCGTCCATTGCAACTCAGCAAAAACCTCAAATCACTCAGTTAACTGCGTTGTCCCGCACTAGTTAACGACTCTGAAACACCATGGACATCGTGCTGCTTTGTTCTTCCAGCCATCTCAACTCTTCTACCTAAATTTCCTCCCTAAGCAACATTAACGTTATTAAACAATAACGTTTAATCAACAGGACTGACATATTGTAATGCCATGTGCTTCTAAATTAGGCATACAATCTTGCTGCCAGATGTAAAGCACTTGTTCAGATACAGAAATTACTATCACATTTACCACTGAGCCTTCAGATCTTGTGGAGTCCTGCTAGCCAGACTAGCAAGGCAAGGCCAACGCAACCAGAGGCTCTAGCACATAATGGATCTAAGTTGCACAACAACATACATATTCATTAAGATTCTTTCATCTTCACCATAGCTTCACGTCTCTTTAGCAAGTTATTTAATTCAAAACATTCATGAGGTATGGCCACATTAACCATCTATCAATCAAAAAATATTGCTAAAACGTTTCTAGTTAATGTTATTAAAGTTTCCTGTGAGGACCAGAAGCGGATTTGTTTCTAAATTAAAATCACAGTGACTTAGATGGCTACTTTATGATTAACTAACTAGAGCTTTTTCATGGGCCAGGGGATAAATCACGGTAAATATTGTGAAGTTTTTACTACAAGTCACAATATTTGGCAACAATGAAAAATATTTCTTGAAACCTTATTCCCACTGAAACCATTCACAAAAATGAAACATTTAAGTGCATTAAACGTTAATATTAACAAAATTTAAAAGGTCACATTTTAAAAACTCTATAAACTGGCTCACCAGAATATGTCAGGAAGCCAGCAATCCTTGGGTGAAATATTTAAGGCACTTGAGGGAAGTCAGTTTTTAAAACCAGGTAGTAAAGACACAGCCACTTTGAATTCCTAATTTAAATAAAAACCACAATAAAATAAAGTAACACTGCAAAAAATTCCTCCAACTGTAATCTCAGTAAATAAACACTTGGAATAAAAATAAAATTCTCATTTGTTATAGTACACAAAAAAGTGGCACAAACAGAGCATACATACTGTAAAGATCTCTCTCAAATACAACAGTAAGCGTCCTTCCTTTTCAGGTTCTTAAATAGCCATTAAAGCATGTTTGTTAGGGAGAAATAATCCAGTGCAATTAAATATTAGATTCCAGTTTATAAACCAGAGCATCTCGGAAAGCAGCTGCTTTTTCATCATTTTGCCTGGGATATGCCTAATTAGCTTTCCTGCTCTTTTTTCTGGAAAATTCAGTTTCATTTTCTCCTCTCCAAACTCACAAAATTTAATGTCTCTGAATAAAAAGGTCGCATTATTGATCTAATATTATCTTTGGTACGAAACAAAAGCAACTTACACAGCATAATAGTGTCACCTGGTCTCACACACCACACCTATTCCTACAGACCACACACAGGCTTTTTTCTGTGATGCAGACAGCTTCTCTCCTCCCAATCTCCAAAGTAACATCACAATTAAATACAACATACAGCACTCTTTTGAAGCGCTACTTTGAATTTTCACTCAGAACGCACAAATGGGTATTCTCACCCACCAGCTTATACATGTTATGGTTTCTTACCACTTCCAGGGCAGAGGGATATGACCAACAGCCCTGGCACACACTTTAGACATCTGCTTCCAGAGATGAAATAGCTGTACAAGTCTCCACATCTGCTCAGTGTTTTTTGAAGGGAGGAGGAAGGAAGGAAAAGACAAATGGGCATTCAGTAAAAGGAATCTTGCCTTTCTGTTAAATGTTTGTCCATTTGTCATTTTTTTCCTGACATGTTTTGCCTATTGTATTAGAGGCTTCTTCAGTGGAAAACAGTTCCTTACATGAACTTACTTGAATGTTCTGGATTAAGCAGATTCGGTCACTGTGTGGCTGCTGCCTCACAGCTGAGGAAATTAAAGGGTGAGCTCCGAGCATCATCACCAGCCCCAAAGCTCTTAGGGTCTCTGAGACAGTCTGCCAAGATGTCCTGAGGATCCCTCAAGAACACCACTAGAACAGTGATGTTATCACTGGATCCATTTTCCTTTGCAGCAGCCACCAGTCTTTCTGCAGCTTTGAGACCCACTCCTTTGGTTTGCATTAAATGATCTAGGACCAAATCTACCACTTCATACGGCTTGATAGCGTCAAAGAATCCATCGCAGGCTAGAAGCAAGTAATCTTCAGAACCAGTCAGTTCAAATGAATCTCCATCTGCATCACCAGATATGTAGGGTTTCTGACATATGTCACCTAAGACAATCAAAACAAAGGCCTTATTACTTCAAATGTAAACAGTTACTTCCTCACCCACCAACTGTTTTTACTGTCCAGAAAGACAGCCAGATCATATTTCCAAAGGCACCTAATGCAGAACAAGAGTCCTGAAAAGCTATGGAATAAGCATGGAAGGCCTTCATTTCTTTACAAATGCTTTGGGTTTTCTAAGGAGTTACTCTAATTCAGACTTCCCTAATTTTGCAGGGAAATTAAGGAAATTCTCTCAAAATTTTTTCCTCTCTGAAATATATTTGTGCAAGGACATAGACAGGCCTTCATTTTGCAGTTGTGCCTCTTGTACAACCTTCAGAATGCTATGAAAAGAATTTTTTTCTTAGCTATTCAGGTATGCAGCACAGTGCCATAAGAATCTGCTCACTGAATTTAGTTCAGCTGTTTCATATGGACCTACTTATTAAAAACAGGTTGCTACTGATCCAAAGAATATTATACAAATTTATATTAATTTGCCTCCACTCATCCGTTACAGTTATCTACTGTGCTTGCCCAGGGTCTTTTCTCTTTTTGCCCTAATTGGCATGCAGTAAAGTAATCTCAATTAATAAGATTCTGGAATACTACAATTAAAATGCCCTAAAATGCTGGATATGCAATTTGAAGAAGGACACAGCAATCTGATTTCAGAACTGTAGTCAGGAGAAAGCTATATTAATATTAAAGCACACAAAAACCCCACAAAGCAGACATTAAGACACATAAAAAGGCTAGATGAACATTTACTACTTCCTCCGCTTTTACAAATAAAATACTCTTTGTTTGTTAAGCTACTGTACAACACCACAGTATCAAAGATATTTACAAGAAGTAAAGGACTTCGAAGGATAAGAAATTAGGATTGTTATGGCATGTATGTAAAATAAACCAACATTCCATGCTTATGGTAAAACCAGAAAGATTATACAGCTGCAAGCTATGTAAGTTATACTGCTGTAAGCTAGCTTTACAGCAAAGACACTTAAGTGGGGTTGCTATTTGGTTGATGCTGAGCAAAACATCATTTAAAGTAAACATACAGTCTCAGGCCCTGTGTTTTAATGAAATTTAATCTGAACTGTAAATAGTTCTGTCGGTTATCGTCTCACCTATTGCTCTGGAAACAGCCAAGGTCCCATTAACGCGCCAGCAGTCCATGTAGGTCACACAACCACCCAAAGTCTCAATACGCGCTCTCTCGTCCTGAAGAACAGTAGAATACAATGTTTATAATGAAAGACTACACATGGCTTACTGACCTTGTTGTTATCCAAACAAAAAGGAAAAAAAAAAATGACAAAAGCAAACACACATACAGAATCTAGCTCAGAAACATTAACTTAAGATTACTGGGAACAACACAACTACTTCCCAACCATATCATGGCTTGTCCAGAAAAAAGCAGAATTCTCAGGTTTTTGTATCACCATGTGCTTTACCATACACATGAGTATCCTCTCCTGCCACTCTTCCCATCCCATACTGCAACTGGCTAAACATCTTATACTTTATTCCAATATTTATATAACTAGACTGTGCAACAATAACATTTGCACTGGTATTCCTTTAACTACTCATTTATTACAAATATTCATGCTATGAAAGCAAAGAGTCATGCAATGCTATCTAAACTTTTCATTTCATCTAATACAGCAGCTGGCTATTTAAAATACACAGAAAATGCAATACACTAAGCCGGTTGGCTAGCAGATTATCAATAGCTTCTGAATTACCGTATAGCATATTATGACTTGCATTATGCTAACAATTTTAATAGCTGTGAATCTCAAATCATTAAGTTTATTTATAACAGGCAGTTTTAAATTCACAAACTAAAATAATCCTGTGAAATTCTTTAATTACTGCAAATTTTGAAGTCTGAACAGGAACTAAAGTCAGAATTATCAGTACCATCAGTACTTTCAAGAGGGCATAGTTGAAGGGATCACTTTTTTAAGACACAGGAGTAGATGGGAAAAAAAAATTACATGTATTGTCAATTTTCTGAAGCCTACATAAATTACATGCAATTACGTAAAGCACTGAACATTTAAGAAGGCCTGATGCCAAAAGTTTTCAAGAGAGATTCTAGCAACTCACACACACAACTGCAAAAATAAAACCAAGTCGAACTTACTTCTCTTTCTGGTTTGTGAGGTTCCATCAATGTCACAGCTTTTCCTTGCTGCACAAGCATTACCTGTGAGTCCCCTAGCCATGCTATATGTAGCTTGTTCCCTACGATCAACGCAGACACACCTGTTGTACCACTCCGCAGCTTCTACAGAAGAAAACATGTATCTTAGGTGAATATTCAACAAGCCCTACTAGGTTACAGGGCAACACTGTAAACCCAGCTTTAATCACACTTATAGTTGAATTGTTTATCAGGTACCAGATAAAAAGGTACAAGACACCAGACAGATGTGAAATTAGCTGTTTAAATATTCTAATGTGTAGATGGCTAATACTGCTTCTGTGATGTTCTTCCTTCTCTGCTATCAGTACTAAAACTGATCTAGGAGACTAAAACCCCTATTGTTCAAAACACAAGACACACAGAAAAGAAAGAGGATCTGAATTTCAATAGTATGAACAGTTCACAAACACAGAGGTCTCTCTAGTCTCTTCCACTAGCAACTACAGACACCTTGCTCTGCATATTCCCCCTTATCCTTAGGTGCTTAAATAAGGATGTCATAAAAGGGAGGAACCTAACTGTCCTAGATTCCCCGTAAAGATTATTGAGAGTCAGACCTATCGAGATGCTGGGTCCTCTTTTGTACCTCACTGACAAATGAGGATATTAACAATGAAAACTTCCACATTCAGTTACTGCTATAATAGAAGAGTTCTCATTAAACTCTACAATAAACCATCCTCCCATTATGTAGATTTGAAGAACGTTCATCATAACAACTTGATTCAAAAGCTGATCAATAAGCTTAATGAACTGAAGAGTCTGATTTAAACCACAGAATACTTTTTTTCCCAGCTTATAACAACCTGCGACATTAATGATGGGACAAGAAAGAGGAATATAGTCACCATATCATCAGGAAGAGAGAAAGGTCATTTCCAGGTAAGAGGTAGGACAACAGAACATCTAGAGGCTGCCTAATTTAGGCAAAGAGACAGCAGAGCATTCTGTCAGATAACTGGTATGGAGGATTTTTTAATCAATTTAACACTTGTTTTTAAATTACTCAATTTGAACTTGCAAGCACCATCATTTCGGTTTTCCTCAAAAAAACAAGTAATTTGTGGGAAGGAAACCTTTGTATGTAGTGTAAAGAAGTCAGTGGCTCAAAGAAACTGTACTACCAGAATTTTCTGGATAACACTGTGTTTTCCAACAGTTCTCAGTGTTATTTAAATACAATGGATTTAATCTCTACCCACTCACCTCTCTTTTGGCTTTGAAAAGAAACATTTCGTCTGTCTTCTGGAAAGAGCATTTCAAGGCCTCAGCTGGATTCTTAACAATCTCTTCGTGTAGCCCAACATTTACATGTAAATGAGTTGCTGAATAATTGGCAGCATCTACTCCACCATGGCCATCGAATACCGCAAAGTAAGCGCGATCAATGTCATCCTTTCATGGGGAAGGAGAGAGAGGAAGACATACAAGTGTTCGAAAACAAAACAGCTCAGAATGGCACCAGCAAGCCTGAGCTTTCTTTCATACAACATTGTATAGGTAAGGACAATTTAAGTGAGTTTATCCATGTCCAAAATTGATAAAATTGGTACTTTGCAGGGGAATTGCTTTTCTTTGTTTGGTGTTAGTCACTTAGTATCTTTGAAAATAATCTGGAAATGAAACAGCAGACAGCTGGTTATGTAGTCCCACAACAGCTTCATTAATTGGCACTTCTACAACTGCTGTTCTCCCCACTTCTCTTCTTAAAATACCAGTTTCCTCAGTCAGAAGAACATTTTAAGTCCAGCAGCATGAGGTAAACTTCCCATCTCCCTGTATCACTTAGGACATGAAACCCTAGGTCACAAGTTCATTCTTTATCAGGGCAGCAGTTAGTCCCTGGCAATCTGAACCACTAAGTTCTTGCCCCAGCATAAACATGGTAAGTGTGTGGCAATGAATTCTTACCATTTCATGCTCACACACCACTAGGTTATCCTGTGTATAGGAATGTTCAAACATGAACAGAGCAGCCTCCCCAGTTTTGTACAGACTTACTGATAAACCAAAGAGCTGATTGAACTCCGGGAGCAGAACATGGCGGTCCTCCATTTTCCGTCGAGTGTTCCGGATGGCATGGATAGAAACGAGCAGGAACCGCTTCAGTGGTCTCAGTGGTGGCAACTGCTTCTGCCACTCGGAGCAAACATCCCAAAGTTTGTTGAAGAAGCAGCGTTGCAACGACTCTCCATCCAGCACTGACAAAATAGACAAAACAGTAAGTTGTGTGCCCTGTTTTCTGATATTATCCCATCCTTTGGTCTGTCTTTCCTTCAAGATTCTTTAGAGCTACATACACAGATTCAGCTCTCTATCTTTAAAGGCTCTGCAAGAATTAAAACAGGCTTCTGAAACAACGTGGAGAGAGATTGGCAATGGCAAACAGCATAACATTAAGGATAAGAGCAACTTCTTTAAGCTCTCCCTCAAACCAGTGGTTTATGAAGTAGGTGTTTGCATTACAAAAATCATTAACGAAGACCCAAAAAAACAGACTGGCCTATTAGGCATAAATGTTATTATGCAAGTAAAATGCACAAGATATAGTGGTAGGAGTGCCTCCCTCCAAAAAAAAAACACCAAAAAAAATCCCACTCCACAAACAAACAAACAAACACCCACCAAACAAAACAAACCAATAAATCCGAGGAGCACAGAAAAGCCTTCAAGATAAGAGATTGCTGTTTCATTGCTTTTGTGTTGGGCACAAGGGTTGAAAAAGCATTAGCCTGGTTTTGGGTCAGGTTACACCCTACTACTTCCACTGAAACAACAAGGAAGTCTGAGAATTGCTAAGGTCAAGTAATAGTTGAGCTGAAAAGATTAGAACTTTAAGCTGTTGTCTTTATCTTTTTTAATACACTTGGTTGTAGGAGGTAGAGGGACAGAAGAACACTTCTGCCACTTTCCTGCCTTGTCATTACAGGCCAGAACTGTAAACACCCACTGAGCATAGTGTGAAAAGCTCCAGCCAGACACTCAAATCCTTTTCTGGATAGGTCCCAAATATCAATTAATTCAAACTTATTGTTCATCAGACCGAATGGTTTGGTGTTTGGCGTTGTGTCTACCTTTGCAATGCAATCTCTCTCCGAATGGGCAATAACTTAAAGTTTTCGTATCTGAGCGAGAACACTGCCTCACTGCCAAGTCAACTACTTCAAAAAGCACTGACAAGATTATCTACAGAGCAAAAATAATTTTCTGGTCACTAATTTGCTTCCTGAAGAACTGCAGTGCTTGGAATATCTTTCATATTTCTGTTTTATCCTGCCTTCTGCTAACTCTGCTAGCACTAAAACTTTCTCAGAATTGCTTTTTATAACTCCTGATTCTCAAGCATTTCTTTTTCTCAGCAACACTTGATCACCAGCTTCAGATGCATCTCTGGGCCTGAAGAATTGAAAATATATATTTAAACACAGATCTTTGATTAGCAATCACTACATATTAACCAAAACTACTTTTGATTTGCTTTATATGCAGGTGTGAAAGAGCAAGATATTAAAGCCTTTAAATATTAATTCCATATACAAATATAATTAAGTAGGACAATGTCTTAGACAGCCTTGTCTACAGCTATTAGTTTACATATTTGTAAATGTCTTCACCAGAAGACTTGGACACACATTACTGTTGAAACTTTACTCTTGTGAAATCTAACAGAGAATTTAGTACCTTAGCACTAGAAATTCTTCTGCACATCAAACAGTGGTACTCACATAGGCACACATACACACCTTGTTTTAATATAATCACTTCTCTGTCATCCCAATAATCTGTTTAGGTTTTTTGCCAGAGAGTTATCATTGCAGTGCAGGAAGAGAGAACCCATACTGTGCTGTAGCACAAGGAACAACTTTCTTC
This sequence comes from Heliornis fulica, assembly GCA_013399135.1. Classification (NCBI taxonomy): domain Eukaryota; kingdom Metazoa; phylum Chordata; class Aves; order Gruiformes; family Heliornithidae; genus Heliornis; species Heliornis fulica. Next base: position 196,220 of record VXBZ01005640.1, on the reverse strand, counting down.
CTAGCTGTACAGTTAAAGTGATGTACTAACAATTACAAGATAGGGAAAAAAAGTACAGTCTAAATGTGCAGAGAAATTAATCTCTTTAAAGCAGATATTCCTTGCTGAGATTAGGCAGTGGAAGTATGTGAAAAATAAGCAGATTTCCATAATGTTCAATAGGGGAATGATGAGTAGCAATTTGGTCTAAATGACAATGTTGACACAAGACTCAACATACATAAAATAGAAATATACAAGATGGAAATTAAAAAAAAGTTTTCAACCATCATCAGAACAGGGAAGGTTCTAGGGCATTTGTCCACAAGGAGTAGTGACAGAGGACCTTAACTAGTTCAAGAAGGAATGCATTCAAGGATTTTCTGACTTTTTCAGCACTATCTTAAAAGTAGACTCCAATCCTACATCTTTATGGACTTTAGAACAAAACAGCAGCATGAATTAACATAAAAGTATAGCCAGCATAATGTAACCATACAGGACTCCAGGGACATTAGATGCCTGTGACCAAGGAAATGTTCCTGTTCTATCAGGTTCTTTGTTACTCACTGTTTCTAAACATTACAGAATAGCCATTCACTCACTGAAGGTCTGTGGGATCAAGATTTTTGAAATACCCAGAACTATAAATTATAATCCTAGGCTCACAAATACACAGTAGTTCACATTTTATATTATTGCTACAGTTCACTTCAAAGATAATTACATAGGAATCCACAAAGACTCCCCAGCAGAAAGACTGCAAGATGCTCTGACAACCACTGATGACTGGTTTTCAGCTGCTTTGTGAAATATTTGTGCTGAAAGCGTACATAATTATCACATGTGGGGTTACAATATGTTGTTCGCTATCTTCCTATAAAGGTCGAGTGATACCAAATAAAGGTACACTACTGGAGCACAAAGACACAATGCAGTAAGGTACAATGCTCTCTGATGTAAAGGGACAGTAAGGGAGATGCTTTAATGCCACTTTTAACAACGGGACATCTTACCACATGCCTTACAGTCATTGTTGCAAACCTAACATACACACATTTTGACAGTGTTAGGTTTATGGTTGGACTCTATAATCTTAAAGGTCTTTTCCAACTTCAAAGTTTCTATAATACAGTTTCCAGTTATGGTAGATCAGTACCTTGATCTCCTTCAGTTTCAACTACACAAAGCCATAGTCTAGCTCTGCTGCCTATACCTGTATTTGCTTACAGCTACAGCAATGTAGTCACCCAAAGCTCTTCCTTCGCCAGCTCCTCATCTTGGCATCACCCCACTCCAGGTTCGGCTAGTTGCAGTGAGGTCTGTGTGATTGCTCACAGACCAACAGACACAGCAGGACGCGGAGTGCCGAACCCAGCCACTCTGGGGAGTCTGAACTGAAAGCGACTGAAGAGGCACCCACGAGAGTCTGTAAGGCCTGCGGAACGTACTCGCAAGCTGCTTCCGTACGCAGGTGCTGGGAGGCTCCCGCTGCACCGAACGGAGCCCGAGCGGGCCGCAGCTCCGCCGGGGGGCGGCAGAGGGCACGATCCACGCCCCCCGACCCAGGTTTGCTGGTGTCCCGATGCAGCAGCTCACATCGCCCTGATCGCCGACCGGCGAACCTTTTCTCCCTGCGCCGGAGGAGGGGAGCCAGGGCAAGTTGTTAGACCACAGCCATACTGCCATGAAGCCAACTCTTCCCACGTGAAGTGCCGGACCCTTGCGTAATCTCTCCAGACACACGAAGGCTACAGACATTAACGCAAGGGATGAAACATTCAAGGTGCAGCAAGAATTACTGTGTTCCCTCTCCTGCCATTTGAGGCTTGTAGGTGAATACCAAAACAGGCTTCAGGAAAACTGTGGTATCCTGGCTATCACCAGAGCTCTGCTTGGAGATGCCTCCTCTGGGACACACTGAACTGCCTTTGAAGCCATCCCAGGGAAATGGAAGGGCAAGTATTTCCCTTTACAGGACAGACTCGTTTGCCTAAGACATCTCTCCTCCATTTTTATCTTTGACTCTGCCTGCATCCTGCTCCGTTTAAATTCCTGGCATTGGAATTGTAAGTTTGGGGAAGTCTAATGTTAAACACTTTAGTGTGTAAATGCAATAGGACCCATCTGTCACAGAAGGCTCAAACCCAGTACTCAGTCAGCAAGGTCTGTTCCCTCTCCAATTCACTCAGGAGAAAACACAGGCATCAGGCAGAAGACACACATCAGGTTCTTCATCCCTCAGCATCCCATCTTTATGATAAGACAGTGTGGAGAGAAGTAATCAATAAAGAGAGAGATTATTGAGAAACCTAACAAGAGAAATATCTGGAGTTTCAAGATACTGAGGTTGTGGAGGACCCAAAGTCTGGTCCCAAGAACAGACAAAAATGAATTCAAGGTGTCAGCATGGCTGCATGATAGCAATTGTGATGATGCCAGTGTCAAAACATAGGTGTAACTAGCTAAGGTCAGGCTACCAAAGAGAAAAAGGAGACTTCAAAAATACAAGAGGTTATCAACTTAAGATATGAGCTGAACCAGTTCAATTTAAAGGAAGCTCTGCAACAAGGAAAATGAAAGTTCTCCACTAGTTCAGTTGAGGAAATATGGTGGACAGAGTGATTAACCATTTTTTGAAGAGAAGCCTTCTTCCCTTTCCAGAAAGCCAACCTACACAATCAGTCCAGGACTCCAGATACCATGTTTGCATCTTGCCCACATAACCAGCAGTCACCTTTCATCCCACAAATACCCAGCAGGAGCAAGTAAGTTCTGTTCCCTGCTGCCTGCCAGACAGCCTAACCAAATATTCTGGGAAACATTTCAAAACACTGAAGTCTTCCAACAAAAAGCTTCTGGGAAAACCACATAAGGAAAAAGGTACACTTACAGGCAAACCTCTCCTCATCTCCCTCTTCCTCTGTTTCCACACTTTGCTGCTTAAATTCAGTCAGGTCTGTCTGGAGAAGTTCATCAACTGCAGCATGGATCAGCGATGCTGCAAGAAGTGGTGACACACCTCTGCTGGTAAGAAAAGGAAAGGAAAGCAAAATAGATTAGTTGAAATTGAGCTACAACCTCACTGTTTATGGTTGATGACCTCATAATTAGAAAGCATCACACACAATTGATAATTCCAACTTCATTAGTAAACTAGTAGAGGAAACCATATGTTCAATATTTATTCATACACATCTTTAGTAAGATCTTCAGTTAGACAACTGCTTTCTCTAGAATGCAAAGAGGAAGAAGCGTATGAATCATGTTTTCAAACTGTTGCCTCATACTCCAGTCACAGATGGTACCTCCTTCTCTTAAGCTCTCAGATGGGATCTGCTACCTTCAATTCTAGACTCTGAACACAAACATTTTGTTTCTACTCACTACACAACATTTCTTGCTTGCAGTCAACTGTTTCACAATAGATAGTATCAGGATCTCTGTATTATGGTACATGCAAACCTCCAAAAAGGTTAAGACTCCAGCTCCCTCCACAAAAAAAGTCATGCTCACTATTAACTTAAAGCCCTTTAACACCCAGTTTCTCCTGGCTGGAAGTTCTCCAAAGAAATTGGCCAGGAAGGAGGTACAGAGCTGACACAGAGACTCCAAGACTCACGATTCAGCTGAAGCTTTTAGGTAAGCATCAAGACGACAATAACACTACATGTTCTACACACCCTCTCCTTTTTACTCAATGTTTCAAGCAAACCATATGCTTTACAGGAAGCACATACTTGCTATAGTGCTTTTGAATTTGTAAACAAATAAATCCCATCTAACTTTAAAATGGGGCAACAAGAACCTAACTTTCAGATTCACTATATTTCCATGGCAGGCACTAACAACTACAGTACATAACATACATACCAGACATTTTCTATGAGCACAATGAAGAATAAGTGTGGACATCTATAAAAAGCATTTTATCCATTACTCATGAAGTGTCTGATACCCACAAAGTATCCAATTATACAACCAAAGCAAATAACATATTAAGGCACCCAAAGGAAGTCAAGGACAAGACTTTGTTTTGCCAGGAATCATTTAGAAAGTCCTGCATGAAAATGATTGGCTACAGTGTAAGAAATTGTAGAAGCAACCAGTTTCTGCAGAGCTTCAGATATGACTGGTTTTGTGCGTATAGAAGAGCTGGGGGGGAAGACCATGAGGTTTTAGATCCCAGGGACACCAAGCTGAAATGCATTTTGCCATTGTGTTTCTAAAAGAGAGGCCTTGTCATACCCTCACAGTCATGTACGAGTACCTCCTGTGGCAGCAAACAGAAAGCATTGTGTTAGTCAGCAGGCTGCTAACAGAAGCGTGTTTTATGCTACGCATTCTGTAGCGGTGATGGCCTACTTTAATGAGTCATTTCAGTACTTCAAATGGATGGCAATGTGTTTGCAGTCCTTTCGGTGCTAGCTGCAGTCATATCACATCAAGGAAAGGCAGAAATTTGCCTCTTTTTTCATGCTAATACATTTAGCAGAGTCAGTTACAGTTTTTTACCCAAGTTAAAAGTAGTGGTACATGCTTATACACACGTTGACACTGACAACCTTTTAAAAGTTCATGCAAGAAACACATGTGAAACTGCTATCAAAAACCCTCTCAAAAAATCCTGCTTCCTATTTTTGTTTGTATAGGTGGAAAAGAAAATGAAAATACAAGCCACAAAAATATAAGATATATAGCTGATGCTGCTGAAAAGTCACAAGCTTTATCTAAAATGAATTTCAGCTTCAAGAACACTGACAAAAAATATTAAGCGAAACAGCTACGCATTTAAATGCACAGCGAGAGTCACAGCTTCAGTCATCTTCAGAATTTCTCTGCTATGCTGACAGAATAATTCAAATCTAGCCTGGGTTTCCAGTCCAGCAACAGAGGGCATAATGCTTTGATTTTAAATTTCGTAGACTTCTGCTCTCCAGAGCCCTGACTTGCTGAATTGCCTCAATTAACAATAAAAAAAGTTTAAACAAAAGGCAATCTACTAAGTGCTATAATTCACAAGTCCTGTATAAACCTCTGCTTACAGGATGCCTGTAACAAAAAAAGGTTTACAAGTTGTTATTATGTCACATCCTTCAACTTTTTCCAGTTGCCACCCAGTTCCTAAAAAGGACATGCAGAGATTCTTCAGTACTGATAACACTTCATTCAGCTTTCCTTCCTATGCATTTCCTCCCCTCCACAGTTCTGCAAATCTATACAAAGAAAATGTTGCTTACTGGGATTTTATTTGCTATGCAGCCAGCAACCAAGCAGTTGATTCTGACACACTGACAAAAGCCTAAAACATGACCCTACTTAATTAGTTCAACCTCAGATTCCAAATAGAACATATTTGTTCATTACTTCATAAACAATTAACACTAGTAGTACCATATCGGTAAGCCTATATTTTACTGAAGCTTAGATAAATGGAGCCCCAAGGCAAGGGCATCTTCCATTCAGTTTAAATGTTTGCTGGTTCTCTGTATCAGAGACTTTGTTAACAAAAATATATAATTAAAAAAGAGTAAGAACTACTTTTCAGTTCAAAGCTACAAGGTCTCACTTGGCTAGAGAGTGTCTGTAAGCAGGCACAGTACCTATGGCAACCAGTGCAAAAGTAGAAGCCCACTGCAGTCACCATAACAGACTTCAAACCTTTTCTGTAAGCAAAGAAGAAATGTCACTTATTGTTAAAATCTTGCTTTCAAAGAAGCCCAAGACACCCTGCTGACAGGCTAAACCAGGCATAATTTAATCTTCATGAATCAGAAAATATACTGTAGCTCTTTCCTAAGTGGAAAGACAACTGTATTGGGAAGAAAAAGAGAAGCTGATGGGGCATGTTACCTAGAAAAGATGTTACCTTCTTTTAAAGTCTTAGAAGAAAGGTGTCAGCCCCATTTCTATGGCACATGCAACATTAATAACCTAGCCTCAGCCTACACAGGCTAATAATAAACAGTCTTTGAATTTATTTGCTACAGGCTATCTTTGCTAAACAAAAGGGTGTGTTTTGACCACAATTAAAAAAAACCCAAAAAACCAACAACTAAAATTAATGCATGCTGTAACAGTGCAGATGAGGTATTTGTTGTAGCTTCACCACCAAGTCAGATCACCATTGGCTGGAGCACAGAGTTCATATTCTCCAGCCACTTCATGGTAAAACACATGCATAGATGAAAGTAGTAAGTTAAGAGAGTAGAGCAATACTACTTCAAATAAAGAATACATTTATATCTATATGCCATGCTCCTCCTGGAAAGATCCTGGACTACTGGACACACATGACATTGTTCAAAGGAGCTACGCAAATCATCTGTTGATATACATACCCATAGGCCAAAACAAAGTTACACACGGAAGCAGAAAGCAATTAGATTTTGCATAGTTTGAATTTGGCATGAGTTACAGAACTTAGTTCTCTCCTTGTTTACCTTATTTCTCTCCTGCAATACAATTTAGTTCTCTATTTTATTTCATTTTAAAAGACTAGCTGTCATGTCACAGTATATTCGTGTATGTCAAATCAATCAGGACACGGTTACTGACTCTTCACAGTAGCATCAAACTGCTACTTGCCTTCGGGAAGAAAATACAGAATATACACAAGTCTCGTCAGGAAGTAGAAACTCTAGTAAGATCACTTATTTGGTTTAATTTGGGTCATCAAGCTACTAGCATACTTGCAGGGAGTGCTGAAAATACACTACCAGTTCAAAAATGCAGCCCTGCCCACCCCCACTCCCCCTTCAGAAGTCTCTACCAAAACAGCTTTGTGTGCAAGGGGGAAACAGCTAGAGCATCAAAGGTCTGACTACTGTATCTTGTCCTGAGCCTCAACTATGACCACCCTTTTTCAAAGGCTTGAAAACAGATGACAGACTTTCTGTTGTGCTTTATGCCCACAGCTTACAGCAGCTCTGAGAAAGCAGAGCAGTGTGGCAGATGGCAGACTCCAAACAGCTGCTCCTCAGCACTCTGAGCAGCAAGAAGCAAGCTCTGTGTAACCTGGTGGAGAGTGGTACAAAGCCTCACTAGGGCATACCAAGCACCCAGTATTTACACAAAGCCTTCTGAATTTTTATTTACCTTTTTTTGGAAGGAAGTCATAACCCACTGCTCCAAACATGCAAATTCTCCCTCAGTACAGTCAGGAAATCTCTGCTTGTGTAGAGAAGCACAAGAGATTACTAACTGCATTGGCCAGGCTGGTGATCACTTGTAACCTTTTTTTTCTTTTATCTGAAAAGTAACATTATGTTCCATCTAGTTAGTATTACCAAGACCCTGGCAACTCTGCAGCAGTAGTATTACAGGCCTGAGCACCACTGTATGACCCTCTTTTCCCTTCACAGTGCACATAAATATATATGCATATGTTGAGGAACAGAGAGGTGATGTTGTATCTACTAGCAAAAGCCTCTAGCATAACTCAGCTGCAGCTGATGTATATCGTGGAGAAGGTATATTTGTGTGTTTACCTGCAACCCAGACTGCTTATACCAGAAGATGCCATGCAGCACAGCTTTGTCAGTAAAGCAAAGTTTGTCACTGTGAACTCAGTGTGTGTTTCCAGCACATTACAGCTATATCAGCAGAGTGTTTTTAGTGCAGATCTGCAAATGCTAGCAGTTCTCCAGTAGTGAAAGATCCTCTCATACTGACAAAATAATAGCAGGTCACAAGTTTCCTCATAAACAAAAGCTGCTTGTATTATTTCCTCCCCAATCTGCTAGTTTCTTTCCCCTCTTTTTGTTCTTATAATCAACTTCAGAATGTTTCCACTCAAGTGGTCTAAGCATTAGTAGTTGTTGCAGCAGCACCCAGAGCTTGCAGAAAAGTACAAGTATGTATCCATGGAGGAGAGAACATCTGACATCCTACAAAGCATAGGAAGTTGTTTCTTGTGTTAATGACATCAAGTCCTTAGAGTAGATGAACAAGATATAATCAAACAAATATATAAACAATGCCACACAGAGAATTTCAATCTTCTGTTTCTGCTAACCCTGTGGCTTGCTTACTGAGCTCAGCCGGCCCCAGGAAACCCAGGAAGTTTGTTTGCAGGCAATCACACCCGAAACTCACTCTCTACTCTGAAGTGAACAGATCACTGGTGCTTATAAACATGTTCCTAGAAATGAGAAGTATTAGTGCATTATGGTAACAAACTAAATGGTACAAATTAGGAATAAGGAAGTATTTTTAAGGGAATTATTAAAAGCAGAGGACATAGTGGACAGGGTATTAGTAGTTTTCACAGAGGAAGAGACTAAAGTGCATTTAAGAAGATACTGGGCAAACCAAAGGAAGAGTCCCCTCCCCTTTCAGGCTTACACATCACATAAAAACATCAAAATATCTGAATTATTGAATCACCTATTCTAAAAGCAGGAAAGTGCTGAAAATAAAGATGCCAGGGCCACACTGTGGATGTAAGTATTACAGTGTAAAATATAAAGACACAAAACAGGATGCTGAAGCAACAGAGAGATGAAACACACTGAATCGTTTGGGAGGGGACAGAACAGGAAGCTGAAGTCTCACAACTGTTATTGTCATAAAGTCTCCTCAAACAGGAAGGCTGCTGGAATTTTACATTGTTCTTTGGCTATGCCACAGGATGGTCACACAGCTCCTATCAAGGGAAACGATAAACTTCTGCATTTGGGGGTCTGTTTTCATCTCCTGTTTCTGTACAAGTTAGTTACTTCTAAAGCTTTAGAAATTAACCTGCAATTTTACTAACAGACCCCTCTTTAACATTGGCCCACTTCCACAGATTTTCAAAACACGTAGCTTTTACCCAAAAGTGCATGCTAAATAAAATTCTGCAAAACAAGATTATTTAGGCCTGCCTAATTCTTCAGAATTTTATGTACTCATACAAAGCAGGCAGTTCCACTGATATAAATCATTATTCCAAGTGGAATCATCTGCAAAACTTCACCAGATCAGCCAATTTAAGCAAAAATCCTGCAGGAAGCAAAAGCGTCTGTCCACCTTATCTAGTGTTTGGCTCTGCTACCTGCATTTGCAGGGTACTGTCAAAATAACTAGTTTTAGCTGAGTAAAGACTGCCTCCATGTGAGAGATGCATGTAGCCTTAGAGAAGCTATAGCATGCAGGAGCTCCCTGTTGGACCTAACAAATATTCCTTACCCTGTTCTCAACAGCAATCCTGATTAGTGGTGGTGGAAGTATGTTTCTTATTGCAAAAACACAAAGATTTATGCCTCCAGGCAACTGGTAGAACAAGCTAAACATCACCATATGTTGTCTCATGAGCCAAGGATATTGCTGGACCTTTACTGGTTTGGGCCCTTCCAGGCATGACCCACACATCTGTGTGGGTGTGAGTGTAGTAGAAAATGCAGAAATAAGCATCAGAACTGTGTGCTGAACTCTATACCCAATAACACCTCGAGCTATAGAGAAATCCTTCATCATTACTAACCGTCATATAAAATACATTCTGTGATGCTGAGGAAATCCAAAACAATCATCAATGCCAGAAGTCAGCAAGGTACCCAGTAACATCTTCATAGTGTTAAACCTGGTTATACTTACACTGTAATGTTTGGTTGTCCATATTTGCAACTGAGCTGTCGTATGCATGTTAGGAACATTACCTGCAACAACAGATCACTGGATCTAAGATACAGTGATCTCTCATGAGCTCACTTCCTAATCTGGCATCACTTCTGCATCTTCAACAACTTTCACACAAGTGTTTAAATGTTCTGTGTCATCCTGTCCCCCTATCTTTCCTTTTTGTGAAACCTTCAGCATCCTTCTACTTCCTCAAATTCCTTCACCTATTTTATTGAGGATTTGGGGGTTTGAATCAGTTGAAAAGTTTATTTGACTTTTGAAACAGTGTTTGGAATTGATCTACATTAGCAATCATAGGAAAGAAAGCATATTTAGCAATTTCTCACACAGAGACCTTAACTCTGGTCCTTAATTATGTGAATTATGAGAAGAGGGTCTGCACTTTCAAAACACGATATTCCAGTCTCAGCTTTAGGGTCTACCCCTCTTTTCCTCCACATGCAAGAACTGAGCCTACCCAATAGGAAACTGCAGCTTTTTTGTGATTTCAAAATGTTTTTTCTCTGCCACAGGAATCCAAAACTTGGCTCTAAGTCTGCTGGGATCCCTACGTTTGACACTTAGAGTATGCTGTACTATACTGAAGCACACAGAGTTGCTTCACTGCTGTGCCTGCAGGCAGCCATGAGAATTTGTAAAAACACTTTCCTATGTATTTCTGTTTCCCAAGTACATGTTGTGAAAAGACTAATAAATAAGTAGATCACTGCACTTTTATTTTGCTTTGCTTTCATTAGAGATTTCCCACCATCCCCAGCTCTAGATTCGGGAAACTCCACTAAGCTACAAAGCAGGCTGTCTAATCAGAATTTGCTGCAGGGCAGGTATGTAAAAAATGCAGCTTCTGACAGGGCAGGCTCCTTTCTGTATAAACACCCGAAGTGACAGGTGAGATGAAAGCATTGCAAAGGCTGCATTCTTTTCTGCTTCCATTTATTAGCATGCCCACTAGAGAACAACAGAACGTTAGCAGACATGCAACTCAGAAATAGTGCTTTAAAAATCACTACAGTTTTAAGAACCTATCCTATATCTCTACAGCTTCATACCTTCCTCTAGAAAACACTACTCTGGCCCACATGGCAGATGGGTGGCCATATGGTAAGTACTTGTTTGAGACTGGCACTACACTGTTCTTTAAGGCACTCATCCAGAACCACTCTTGCTCCACAGTTCAAAGATTCAGTACACATGATGAATTTGCAATCTCATTTTGGAATGCGACAGATGCATTTCGTTCACAAGCAATTTAGTCAAAGCACAAGTAAGTAATGCAGTGATCATGTGGGTCGTTTTCAGCTACAGCCTAAAACCTTTACTAGGTTTTGTACGCATTTCTCATCTTTAAGTTTAGGCACACTGTTTAACTGAAAGATATTATGTCCTGGAGCAACTCTGTAATACAAAACACAAAATATCTTTTTTTTTTTAATCAAATTTTATCAAATTCCTCTAGTACCCAAGTAACATTCAGCACACACCTAAACAGAACCAGATTCCCCCAACTCCCTGTGTTCTTCACCAGTTATTCTAAGTACCACAGCACAAAATCAGTTCTCCACTTTGATTCTTTTAGACCAGGCACAATCCCTGCTCTTAACAAACAGGCTAATGAAGAATACAGTGATAGCAGCTCTCTAAAACCCAGGCCCTACCACTGAAGTGCTTCAGGAAGCAGACACAAGGAGACTCTCAGGAGACAGAAGTCAGTACAAGATAGTTTGTTCTTAGTGAAGTACTAACTTGCCAAAAGAAGTTGCATTCAGATTCTTAACAGTGTTAAAGAGTAAATCTAAACTGATTAGGATGAGAGCCGTTGAGTGTCTTCTGAAATCAGGGAATGACAGAAACTTCACTGAAAGAAGTGCTGCTTTTTCCAGTGGTGGTGTGATTACCCTCTCCAAGTTTTAACAAAACACCAATTTGAGAAACCCATGCAAGCACGTTCCCTTGACCAGGACAACTCCAGAAGGCTGGGGAAAGCGGCAAAGGAGCCCATTGCTTCGCTAGCCGGCTTGCCTTTTACACCTGACAGCCCTGCAAGGCAGGTTGCAGCTCACCGACTCCCCTCCCTCCCTCTCCAGACTTTCAAGTAGATCCACACAGGTGCCCTTAGGGGCTTGAATTCAAACCATTGGCGCTTTACCACAAGAATCGCCCTATCACGCTAACTGCGGGATTGTAATTTAATCTCTCGCGTACCAAGAGTGGGAGCAAAATATTCCCGAGAGCACACAAACACTACTACAACGGCACAGGTCCCGCCCGGCAGGATGCCGGTTTTCAGGCGAATTTTAACGAAAACAATCCAAAGGGGGAAAACAATTTTAAAAACCAAACCAAAACCACCCCCCGGCATTCCGCAGGAGCCGCTGGCGGGGGGGGCCGGGG
>VXBZ01005640.1:120837-183906 GCA_013399135.1 Heliornis fulica | reverse complement strand
CCGGGGAGGGGAAAGCGGGGGAAAGAGAGCGCCGTGGCGGCTCCTTTAAGCCAGGCGCAGGGGCGGGGCCAGCCCGGGGAGGCGGGACCCGCGGCGCGGGGGCGGAGTCAGAAACAATGCCTGGAATGCGGGGGCGGGGCACGCCTGGCCCCCCCTGAGGTGCCCTCGTTCTCCCGCCAAAAACAGCGCACGGGCCGGTCTATGGGTGAAATCTTCGCACCGCGCTGTCCGGCCGCTCCTCCCGCAACACTCCGCCTCAGCTCACAGACTTCCAAGTCACACCAGAGATACGCGCAGCGGGGAAGGGCGCGCACGCCAACCACAGCCTTATTCCGTGACACAGTCCCCCCAAACGTCTCGTTGCCCACGGGCCCTTGATGTCCCACTCCCACAGGAGTGCCTGTGAAAAAAGGCTTAAGAAGACCTGATGCTGTAGCCACGCCGGGGTTTTTTGCTGTGCTTCATCTATTCCAACACATCCGTATCAGCTTTCTGAACCTTATCACTGGCAAAAATGCAAGGCATCGTCACTTAAATAGACTGTTAGCTAAAGGGAGAGTGGTTCTGAACAGAATGGTAGCAAGTTGTCATGTCTTAAACTAGTTGTAGTTAGTTAACCATGTTTACCAAAACAACTCTAACCTTTTACTCATTTAAGAGCTGCTCTGGCAGCAGTGAGAGTTTCAGTAAAATAGATGGAACGATCTTTGTCCCAAGCTGGAATCTTCTAGGGAAAGAGTGAATGAGAATCCTGAGCCCTGGACTCAAAAATAATATAGCACCAAAGCCTCCAAGGAGAGTACACTAGGACACAGTATCTAGAATACTTGCACTGACCTCGCACTTAGACCTTTTGGGCTCCTTTAGATCCTTATAACTTTACCAATTAAAATCCTTCCTCCTCACCTCACATAGCTGTGGAACTGCATAACTTGGCTGGAGCATGGTACCAAACCACAATGACATTCATTTCTTTCATCCTACCAAGAAATGAAAAAAGTCTCTCCCCAAAACAGGACTCTAGCTTATTACTTTGTCTACTGGCTTTCTCATTTTTTATATCATAAAACATGGGCTCATCATTTGGGAAGTATTAAACAGATAGTTTTATCAAGCCATTAACCTGAATATTCAGTTTGGAAAAAAAGAAAAAAAAACCAACCAACCAAACCTCCAAATGTTTTCACCCCAATGACAACGTCTTTAGTGCTATCTGTATTCCTCAAGTCCTCCTCAAGATTCAAACATCTAGACATGGATGGGTGACATAACTTGTCTCCCAAACAGGTAATAGTTTCCAGTGTACACAACTAGAAATACCTTTTTACTTCAGGGATTAAAATGACAATAAGGATTCTGTCCTTACATTTTAACAGCTTCCAGGAGTAACTGGATAGAACGTTTTCAGAGGAGGAAGGAAATATCAACCAGGACAGAGAACACTTTACCCAGAAGCACTACATGTTCAATGAGAAAAAAATACTTCTGCAAGCATTTGCAGTACCTTCATTGCTTGTTTTCTCCCTTCTCAGACTGTTCTACCTCTGGCTGGGCTTTTCAAGCAGTGCTATTAAAACATAGTCCATGTTTAAGCTGCAACCGTATAAACATTTAATGAGGAACAGGCTTGGGGCTGTGGTGTTTCACCTGTGTTCTCTTGTTCAGCAAATGCACATGCTGTGCCAATTAGAAGAGCACAGTTGTACATTACCTTTTGCAGGGACTTGTCTTTCCTTTCTGTTGCCAGTCAATCACATGTCAAGTTGGTCTGCATATTCTGTGTCCAAATGCAGTAGCCTTTGCACCATGTAGAACTCCAATGGCAGCTTCCCATCCAACCACAGTGCTGAAACGGTTTGGAGATTATAGATAGTAGAAAAAGCACTTGATCAGATGACCAGACATGACCAGCTACACACATGGAAGGTACAGAGAAAGCATTATTTATCTGTACAATTAAGATTTTGTAAGGTAGTATCCTGTCCCACAGTGGTTAGACACAACTCTCTGCAAAAACACTGGGCCTCCCTCCTTTTGACAACAAAACCACCACTGAAACGGTAACTCGGGACACAGACAGTACAAACTGTATTTGATCAGCTATGATCAGCTGTGTGCACAGAGAAGAGAGTGGGTCCTCTACCTGACCACCAGCAGCAGGAGGTCTCATTTAACTGTGGGCCACTGACCAAAAGATACTGACTTGACTGCATAGACCATAATTTGGGAATCGCTGCTCAATGCAGATATTCCCCTTCACAGTTATAATCTCCATTTCATATCTCTCTTGGCATACAAGTGACGGGTTTGAAGTAATTCTCTTGCTACTGCAGATGTAATTTAAAAATCTGACAGCTACTAATCATTTATTATTTTTGAAGATTTGAAGTCTTATTCCAAGTCTTGAAACAAGTCTTGTTCCACAGCTGATGACTACAGCAGCATAACACTGATCTTAATCATCTCTTATATTCCTGGCACTTGTATTGCTGACAAAAGCCCCAGAAATTATGGAAGAGGGAAACTTAATTTCCCTTCTATTAGTCACAAGTAACAGCCTAGGTAGACTTCCTGAGCCTCCCTACTGTTCTGAGCTCTACTTGGACCAATTAATTCTAGGTAACAGCATTAAAGGCTTACTTGGTTACTAACTGATCATCCAGAAGGATTTGTTTTGTGGTTAAATCAAGGCATGCAACAATCTAAAGTGTTGAACATTTCTTAGAACGGGAGAAGTGAAGATGAAAAGTGCTTTAAAATTAACTGAAAAGGAAACAAATTTTTATAAGAAGTTTATTTTTCTGTGGTGTGGCCATTATACAAAGTAAGCAGCCAGAGCTGCCATTTTGTCCTTGGGTTTCTTTGGATTGAGTCTTCCTCCTGGCCTTCGGCCTTTACCTCTTCCTCGACCTTGCCTTTTCCCTTGTCCCCCACGATGCATGGGGTGTCTCATGGCTGCATGTTTCAGCTCCACCAGATCTTGAAACACAGGATCACAGAATATGCAGCCCGAATGCTGGGTCTCATCACCGGGTAGAGGAGATTTGGCTTTGTTAAAATCTACGTCCACAAGGGCTGCATCACACAAGTCGCAGGTCTCCGGCGACACTCGGACTTTGTGGGCATTCTCAAAGAAGTGCACAATCACGTTGCACTTGTTGCAGGCCATCTTCCACTTGGGACCGGACGTCGAGTCTAGCACCAGAACCCCATTCTCACATTCAACACACTGCCCAATTCCAAGCATGCTAAGAGAATGCTGGCACGTGGGGTGGGTGCATTCATTACAGCCCATTCCTGGTGGAAGAAGAATAAAAGCATAGCACGAGGAACCCTTTGTATCATCACGACCCAGTATGGAGGGAATGAGATACAGGATTGTGTCCTGTGATTTCTATAATCACTAAGGAAAGCAACCACTCCCCAGATGGCAACCTGCCTTTTCACAGAGCCAGAGTAATCCCTTGCTCAAAAATGTTAGAGAATGGCTTTCGGTATTGCCAGATACTGCCACTGAACAAGAGAGGCACTTTGGACACATTAGTGAGGAAATCCAATTATGCTTTCAATTACATGTATGGTTCCTAACTAACTGCTATTTTATACTTGCACTACAGGCTGTTAGCACAAGACATTTTTAATTAAAAGATGGTAATAAGATGCCAAAAAGCTCCCGACAGAGCTTTGAAGCATTACCTTAACTAAATTTTGATCCTACAGTCAGCAAACTAAATGCAACTTTTACCCCTTCTTAAATCCTTCAGTAGCTTTTGACACACCATCTATCTCAGTATCAAAACACTCTCAGCCCTGGCCTTAATCTGTAGTCCTACCATAGCAAGCACGCTTCGATTTGCAGTATGTAAGAATCTCAGTGTCTCTCACCATATAATGAGTGATAGGAATGAGCTCCCACAATGAAATAATATCTTACTTTTATATATTACAAAAATAAAAAATGAAGGCATTCAGAAATTAGTTAACTGACAACTTTTGGTTAGTGAGCTTGACATGAATTTTAGGTGCCTAATCTAATTTGAACAGCACTTTATACTAAGCAACACTGACTAGAAGCTGCTAAAAAGCACACTGCATAGACTGCATCTAATTCATTTCAAGTGAGGTTGATCCCTGCACATCTACAGAATTCCTACCTTTTTTCATGTCCCTGAAGGGAGGATGGTTGTAACAGTATGGACAGAGTGGGTAGCTCTTTCCTCTGGATCCTGATGACCACAGCACTAACTCAAAGTCATCTAGGGGGCAACGCAACTCTTTGTAGAGTTTAATAGTGCCATTCTGTGGGAGACTGTAAGTGTCATCACAGTGAGAGCAGTGCAGACGACTTGGTTTGGCCTGGAAACAGAACAGAAATCTTCAGAACAACAGTAGTGACAATACCCATGGGATAACTCCGTGAGGCTTTTTGGTTTATAAATACACTCTTGGGAAGTATGTTTGAATCCACACTGAATAACAGCAAAGGGGTTTCTACCCAATGCCCTCCAGAAAGAGAAATTTAAATTACAAGCATGAAGTAAACTTACCTGAATATATTTCATGAAACGATGGCACTTGCCACAGCGGGAAAGAGGTTTACCTGTGGCAGCTAAGGGTGAGAAAGACACTTCCATCAGCTCATCCATACCTGCAGAACAGATAGTTATTTACGTTAGAATTTTAGTTCTTTAGAGGAAGCCTTTCACAAAATTATCTACAGGACCTGTGAAGAAGTAGGAATGAAAATATTCATAAAGCTCTTCCTTGTTTAGGAAGACTTATTAAATACACAGGATTTTGCAACTGGCATACAGTAACATACAAGGGCAAGCATTTCAGCTAGTTGGAAGTTTTTAAAAACCCACCACTACACAGTAAAAAATAAATATGTAGCAGATTTTAGAGCCATCATTTAGTCATTTTGTTCTGCAGAGCAACTTAATTTAACTGGAAGCTTCCAGTCCTGGCACAACTTTTCAGTAACCCTCAACCTCTGAAAGGAACCTAATGCATCTGTGTTTTCTACTAGCATCTTTGCAACAAGTAAATAATTGTAGGGAAATCAACATGTAAAAAGTTTTACCTGCAATAGAATCCACAAAATAGTGAAATTTTCTTTTGAAAATGTCAAGTGTGTGCTCCAGGACCTGATGATAATTTGCTTTACCCAGAGCTATTAAGTTGAGTTGCTTCTCTACAGCACTGCGGATTGTAGGAAGAACCAATTCTGCATCTAACAGACAACCAGAGACAAAAAAATGGGAGTAGGAAACCATACATACATAAACTGGCATCAAATTAAGCAAGTTTCAATTATCATTGTCTTTGGAATTAGTAATTTTCCTAGATGCATTATTTCAGACAGAAATGCTTCTTATGTGGTGACAACAGCCCCTGACATACTAAAGTAAAAAGAAAATAAGAGGATGGAAAGGGAAGAACATTTAACTGACCAATTTTGTAATAACCATGAACCAGAACGATGCCAAGGTTTGTAGGCTTCAGTCTCCGACCACTCTCCACCGTGACATAGTTTCGCTGGCAGATGTTGTTGATGTGGACTGGAATACTTGCATCAGTTCCTGTCATACAAAGGAAAACAATATATCTGTCCTAAACAAAACAAAGTTTTCATCAAATTATACGTTTCTGACTTCTCTGGTTCTCTGTCAAATTACAGTGCTCCTGAGACTGCTTCAAATTCAGATGCATTTTTACTGTTACCCCACTTACAGCAGATAACTTCTCTGAGGTAACTTATGTCCTCTGCAGTTCTGAGATGTCTGAAAAGTACGTTTTAACCTTAATTCTCTCATCTCTTCCAAGGAGTTACTACTGGGAAGACATCTAATCTCACAATTGTTTACTCTGGAAAAACACAGTGGAGTAAGAGACTGTGTTTCTCCTGACTGGACAAATTTAAGAAAATGCACTGAAGACACCAAGTCAGATTAAAAAAAAAAGGTAGAACTGTGATAAACTGTATAAGATGTATCAGGAGTATTGAAGCCAGCAAAGCTGAAGCAAGCTGTAAAGAAAGGCAATCATTCCTAAGGATGGGAGGGTGCATTCCTCCAGACAGCATCATCTCTTTCTGACAGAGAAGTGATAAGGATGTGTTATGAAAGGATACTGCTTTGACCAGAAACTAGGCCTAAGGATAAGAAAGGGAAAGGAAGGATGTAATATCTACAAAGATATAATCTACCATCTGCTCAGAGCTATTCCAAGGCATTGTGGTTTGGAAGGGAAAAAAAACAGAGAGAGATCACTACCATACCTAATCAAATGCTGAAAGGCCATCCCAAGAGACAGTTCAGAGGAGCAACTCGGTCTCTTTGGACTCTTGGTGGATGTATTAAAGGATAACGTAAGTTAAGTGAGTTCCTACCAATGCCATGCTTTTCCATTAGAGTGATGAGCTCTGCTTCTGTCAGGTAATCAGGAGGACTGGTTTGCTTTTCCAGCAATTTTATTTCACCAACTGGAAAAAGATCTCCTTTCTCACAGTGGGGAAGGCTCTCTTCTAATGGGATGCTGTGCCACGGCATAATTTCTGTGAACCCTGGAGGGTAAACAAACAAAGAAAGATCATGAGAGCTCGTTCTCACAGCTTTCAAAAGACAAAGGTATACATTTCTAATTGTAACACTGGACGCATTATACAAGTCAAAGTTAAGAGACTGTCTGCCATACCATACAGAAAACATCCAAGGGCAGGAATACTGAGGCAATACAGTATCACAAGATGGGATCTCCCACTCTATTTTGTGCATAAATTAAGCCAGGTTGATACATGAAAAGAGTAAATGCTTTTCTTGAATGAAAGCACAGTGCCAGAACAGACAGGAAACTTTATGTCAAAAGAAAATGCTATTAATTTAGTAAGGACTATTGGGCAAGTTTACCATAAAAATCTTATTGGTAGTACTAAATGCTTTTTCATAGAAGCCCAAGGAAAAAAAAAAAACAAACTACTACCTTTGTGTAATTTAACCTTCAAAAGGCATTTGTTGTCTGTAAAATGACTGGTCTTCATACTGGCATTAAATCTCCGACACTCCTACATGGAAAGCAAGACTTTTTCTACTGTAATTGAGGTATAGAAATGAAGGCAAAGATTTGGTATCTGGTCTTAATAGCTCAAAAATAGTCTTCAAAATTGTACTTGTGCCCAAAGTTTCAGTGTCTTAACCACTCAATGAATTAAGAGCGGGGGGGGGTGGGTGGGGGCGTGGGTGGAAGGAACCCTACAGTTGTACCTAATTACTTACTTGCTGATTTGTCTTACCTGGTGAAGTTACAACTTTCCCAATACAGGTAAAGCGTTCAGGACCAATACTGAAAGAAATGGTTGTTTGTAGGTACTTGCAATCAGTGCTGACAGTGGCAATGAAATGCCTAGTTATATACTCATACAGTCGCCATCCATCTCCACCTGAGGATAAACAACATCTTACCCACAAAACTCAAGTCCTGCAGCTCTACATAAAATCTGCACTAAAAAGGTAGCAGATTTCCACAGGTATCACAAGAAAAAAAATGCTATCTTATAATATTCAAAAGCTTCCCCTTTAAAATTTCCTGCCTATAGACACGTCGCACAAGCTGCATGCTCCTGGAGATAGACTGCCAATTTAGCCAGCTCATTTCCCACTTATGCAATGTGTTTGAGTGACAAGATAAAAGTAGAAAACACTTTTCTTTATTGCCTAATAAAAACAATATATGAACAAAAATAAAGAGATTAAATTTCAAAGCAAAGTTTCCTTATTCACAATCTACAGAAAGGAAATTTAATAGTCAAAAGGTTTACACTGCTATGAACAGCTTCTACTTTTTAGTTCTGTGCTTTATATACACAGCAAGACAAAATATACACAGATAAGAGTCTCACATGGCCATTTAGTATCCTATACAGTTCCTCAAAATTTTAAAGCATTTGTTTTTCCATCGGGATTATTCCATTGATTAATGAAACTCAGAAGTTATCAGTTTTCTGATGTGCTATTCCCAATAGCACATTCACAATTTCTTGTGACCTTAAAATCCTGTTTTGAGGGATTGCAGTGTGCAGAAAGTCAAACATTACATTTTAACATAAAAACACTGAATTAAAATACAGTTAAAGTTTGATTTTTGGGCACAAAAATACAGTAAAATTTCAGTATTTGGTAGCCACTATTCTGGGGTTAATTTCTCTTGGAGAAAGAAGACATTAAGTTCTTAAGTTGGCTATTCCTTTTCCATAGCACTACTGTGGTCCCTAGGATCAGTTACTGAATAGCAGATCAGCTCTGAAATTCACTGTCATCAGAAGTTTAAGTTAGGATAAAGTCTGCTCTCTCTTTACTTCCTGCTATTCAAATAATTATATATTCTACTAAAATTCTGGGATTTTTCAGCCTGGCTTCTAAACCTTAAGGAACCAATTTCCTCACACAATGTTCCAACAGTACTGAATTTGCCTGTACCTAATTCTGCTTCAGTTGCTGCTCTCATTGGGGTGATGGGAGGATGGTCTCCTGCATCATGGCCCTTCCTTGGACGATTAATACCTTCTGATAGCAATGCTTTCACCTAGGTGAAGGAAGGGAGAGAAAACAGAGACAAGGTTAAGAAACTTTTCAGATCAAACCCGTAACAATGCAACATCCACGAATGAAAGCAATTACAGATATTTATCGTTTCTGAAGCCCTGTAAGTCAAAATATACCAAGTAAGGTACATTCTAACACAGCAAATAGAGAATGATAAGTTAAACAGTATGGGTATTGCTTCGTGTACTCACAGTTTCTGCCCAATAAGGATTATTGGCTTGTTGTCTCAAACATCCCTTCAAGTCAAAATTTTCTGGATAGTGAGTAGTTTCTGTTCGAGGGTAACTAATATAACCCTGAGTATAAAGACGCTCTGCTATTTGCATGGCATGTTGAGGACCCATTCCTAAGATGGGATAGGAGAAAATAAATGTAATTCACACATCGCTGTGATTATCGCTGCATATGAAAATATACTTTACAGAAGCTTTTAAATTATAGTTTGTCACCATAAGACACTTGTCACCTTGATCTTAAGCAACATTTCACCACTGACAATTTCTAAACTCGATCTTTCCCCAAAGTGATGTGTTACAGAGAGAGGAGGGTATCAAACTGTATTTGATACTACTTTGATTATTTAATCAGAGAAGCCAAAACGTTTTGCTTTAAAACAGTGTGAAAATCTGAACTTTTATACATACCTAAAGCAGCACTGGCCACTCGTAGCATTTCTACCGTGTTCAGAGCCAGTGGTCTCTGCTTCACCTTCTCTTTTTTACTCACAGATTCTACCTAGAAAATAGCATTTTCCCAGTAAAAGTTTTGAAGTTTGGTAACTGGTAAATGTAGAATTTCATCATGCCTATGAACATATGGCATACCTAACATTACCTATTCTTGTCATACCTGTTTTCTTTTCTTAAAACAGTAACCACCAATACATTTCACTTGAGGAAATCTGACTGGAGAGAATTTTACCAAGTTCTTAAGTTAGAGTCCTAAGGTCCCTTTGTGCTATGGAATAGATCAGATGAGTGTAACTGGGAATGCAGCAAAGTAGTTGTTGTTATCTTCATTTCCCATTTGCCTCAGCAGAATGTAGTTTCAATGCTACAAGGATTTAGTGCTTATTCCAAGTAACAGTCCTAACTATAAGGATCCAGATTTTTAAAAGCTTCATGCAGTCTTTGAACCCTGATGGCTATAAGCACTTAAATCCAGATATACTGTTAAACAAGTATTGAACAGAGCAGAATTAGAAGTTAATTGGCTATAAAAATTGTACCATACACATGATTAAGAATTTAACTGCAGGAATATTGCCATATAAGTAATTAAATTCTGATTTATACAATGTCTCATGGGAAATAAGAGTTCCACTTGAGAGATCTGAACAGTATTTCTTAGCAGATTTAGTAATGAAGACTTCCTGTCATGAGTGTTGATCATTTCCAAAGTCAATATTAAGAAGGGGCTTCTGCTGAGATGACCGTAATAACATAATATGAACTACAATGAAAAGATCTCAACCCTTATTCTCATTTACACAAAGTTGAATGAGGAGGAAAAAAAAAAAAAAAAGACAACCCCACCCCCCAGCAGATATTCTACAGCCTTAATAATAAAAAAAAAAGTAGCAAATGAAATATTAAATGGTATTTCCTTTATATGAAATGGTTCCAGTGATACTTTATATATATTCCTACCTTTGCTTCTTTTGCCATCTTTGTTATATTCAGAAACATTTGAGCAATCTCACGATCAAACACCCTCACTCTATCCCAATCCAAAGTGAGAGAACTTTCTTTATCAGGGTTCACCTAATGGTCAAAGAAAAAAAAAGAAATTCCAACTCTTACTACAAGTGTGAGAATACACATTTCCAACAATAATCCAGCAAGAAAATCCTAGTCATACCTGCACTAGGACACCAGTGCTTCAAACATGCAGCTGCACTCATTTTCACAGGGCTTTTAAGAAAGATGAGTACTTTGACTTCTGGGGTCAGAGGAACAACTGGAATTACTCCTGCACCTAACTGAAATATTTTTCTTATTTTTAGTGCTGGGGTCAGAAAAGGCTGAAATGGCCAAAAACTAGAAGTCTACCATTTTGACTTAGGAAAATCACTCACTTTTATTAAAACGTAACTGGGTCGTGTTTTAAATCCCAAGTTCAAAAATATCTATGAAGCAACTGATATGAGAAGCACAAAGCTCTGAAAGTATTTCCTGTCACAACAGAGATAACAGTAGACACTGGATTTCATCTTCTGTTTATTTTAAGATCTAAAAGTGGCAACCTTTTACCACCAATCCTGTATTTGTTTAAAATAATCATTGTGATCATGAGCAGTAAAACCATGTTGGTTTGCTCTCAGAGCTTGGAAGTAAGGCTATAAAACTGCTATAAGCTGCCAAAGTATTCAGAGGATTCAATTGCCAATTAACACAATGAGCATTTTATTTGCTTTAAAATTCCAATACGCAGCAATGCCAATGTTTGCTGGCAGCCTAATTAATTCCTGGCTTCAAATTAACAACACAGTCAGTCCAAGGACCCCAGGGAACAAAAGGAAACTATTTTAAGCAGTCTTTTTGGCTGAGTCTGAGCTTACATGGTTAGCACTAAGAATTCTGAAAAGCAGCAGGCAATAACCACTTTAAGACAAAACTGACATTCTGAGCAGGCAATAACCACTTTAAGACAAAACTGATGTCATCCTGGAGAGTGGTGACACGCATGTGAACCAAATGAGAACACACGAGTAAATTCTGTGGGCATTGTGAATTCTTGTCAGCAGCTACAATTTTATGAATGAACAAAATGAAAATGTGTTTCTTTGGTAAAAATATATGTTTCTCATATACAACAAGGATTGCAAAACTTACTTTAGCTTGCAGCACCCAGTAAGTCTCAGGCTTAAATGACTGGATTTTGTCATGCCTTTCAACACAGAATCCAAGTGTTGGGGTCTGACACGGCCCAAAGGAGATGAGGGAGCTGTCTAAATTCCCATATTTCCCCTGAAAATATTTAGTCTGAAACCTGGAAGGGGTGGGGAGAAGAAAAGGAACATTATTATTCTTGTTCCCATATAAAAGTAAAGTTTTAATTAACTTATATGCATAAATATGATTAATCTATTAAATAATTCAGGCATTACAAAAAAAGGATTCTGAGAAATACCATATCTTATAGCTAATTAGGTCTAACTACTTTGCCTCACTGAATCCTCTTTATTCCCAAAGAAATGTGGTAGAATGTCATAGTGGCTGACAGTACTTTGCCTAGCCCAAAGCCATTACAGCTTTTTATTTCTTTTTACTTGTCTGTGCATAAAATTGTTCAGTTTGGTGGTGAGCAGAATTAGCCACTAGAGTTCCAAGGCATATTTTGTGGACAGAGCAGTGTTCCTGAACCTTTCATAAAAGTGTCTGTAATCTGTGCTGTCACCTTGTAAATGCACAGCCGATTCTCAGATCCAGCTCCTGGCGGGCATCCACTGAAAGTGCTTCGTTGCGATTGGGTTCTCCCAGGTGATTCATGGCATTGCAGATGTCTGTGTCAGTAATTGAACTGAATTTAGCTCTATAAATTGTCCTCTCGGTGCTACGAGGTTTGTTCATAACAGGAAGAACAGCATCAAGAACCTAATGAAGATCAGAAGCATATTTTCAGAGTATGTGAAATGAAAAGAGAGAAAAGCTGACTTAAGCCTAAAAAAAAATAATCCACACTCCACAAAGTATTTGCTGATAGGCAGCTACTGTCTTGATTCTGTAGGTTGCCATGCCAATAGCAGTTGTCTATCTACTCAGAAGCATATTAAGAATTAGCAAATCCAATTTATTTATTTATTAAACAGCAACTGCTGGAAGCAAAGCACTATTTTTAGCTAAGTGCAAAGGCACCAGTGCAGCTGCAGCACCTTTTAGTGAATATGTATCAGTTTCTATCTGGGTTTATTCTATGTATAGCCCGGACCCAGTTATGATACAGCTCTATTCAAAGAACTTAAAACAATCACTTGATAAACCTTACATATTAAAACAAAAAGACATACACACAAAAGAAGACAGATTTATGTGAATAGGTTTTCTTAATAAAATAATCTTTGTACACCAATGTTTTAATTCTACATGTTTTATGTACAGAACCCAAATCCCTGCAGTAATCCTACACTTAAAAGCAGCTTTTATGGTCAAAAGTATCTTTTGTTCATTAAGCAGCTAGACAGTAGAGCATAACTTCTTTAAGGACAGCAAAATAACTACTCCAGCTGTGAAATACAGACCAAATCTCAAAGCACTGGAATGTTTAAACATTTAAAAGACCTTATTGTTCATCTCAGATGAGCAACAGCTATGAAACTGATTTATACTCTTTAAATTACATGGTAAGAGTTCAAAAGCACAAGTTTTTCCATCAATGCCCTTCATGCCTTTAAAAACTTCATTCAACTAGTTTGAATTTTACTATGTAACTATAAAACAATACACTGACAGTATTGTATGTCACAGACAAATATATTATGGTATTATAAGTCTTAAAAATTGAAAACTTACTTCAAAACAGATGTTTTCACCTTCCTTATCACAATCCAACCACAGGACAATACAATCACAGCCTCTTCCCTCAACCTGTGAGGAAAAAATGGCACAGCTCTTCATCAACTCAAAACCAGACCTCTCTCCTCACTAACTGTGTGCTTTTTGTTTTTATTTTCAAGCACTGGAGATAAATTATTTGGTGAAAAAAAGGACTGGAAGACTACAGCAGAAGTGACAAGGAGTCTGTCAGTACATAACAGGTGAAGAGAAAAGCAAACTGTGCATCACAGGACAGAAATCAAGGTGCTGTTCTGCAGGAGCTGAAAAAATAACCAGCATAGCTTTGCAGCAGTGGAAGTCTCCTCAAACTGCCACAGTTTGTGAGCACAATCCCTTCCCCCTTTCTGTGTCTCATTTTCCAGATCCTCTAACTCTAATGTTTTTTGTTTTTTTTAAGCCACGCTAACTCAGCAAAAGCTACATGGCCCTTTCAAATTTATTAATAATTTTTACTGCTTTCGAGAACCACGGAATAATTTCAATTCTTTTACTTGACAAGATAAAATCATGTCTCAATTCCTCCTCCGACAGCAGAAGAATGGGAACAATGAATCCTTGAAGATGGAATATGCTCCAGATGAAATAAAGAGAAAGAATGCAGAGGAGGAAGAAAAGATCTCTCTCAAATAAATCTTGTAAAACAGAATACCTGTAAAAACTTCACCATGGTCAATTTAGGATTAGCTTCTTTCTTCTCTGTGGGAGCTTTGCTAAACAGTTCTGCTGGATCCACTTTGTCCCAGCTATTGTATTTTCCTGCAAATCAGACATATATTAGGCAAACCACTAAATACCTTTAAAAGAACAAAAAAAAACAAAATAACCCCAGCCAACAGCAAACAACATTACTTTGGAAAACACTTGACTTTCAAGATTTGTTTTGGAAGGCTTTCTACCCTAATACACCTTGCTTTACTGTGTATCGGGACCCCCCGGCACCATGTGAATTGCAGCTCATTCTGAAACACGGGAAGGAAACAAAAATACTATACACTCCTTTCAGAAATTTTAACATGAGTTATTAAAATACCTTCTCTTTGTACAATTAATTGATCAGGTGAAGGGGAGTGAGCTATTTCTCCTGGTTTTCACAGTATGCATACGATGGGGATGCTGCAGTCTCTTATTTCTTCATTATATATGGCCAGTTATGTCTCAGCCATGTCTCAGTTATTCCATGGAGCATCCTATGTCATCTTATACCAACATGCTTGTTGGTTTCCATTTTTCTGAAGTAATTATTAGCAATATTGTTCTAATTAAACTCTGCATTTAACTCTACATCTTCAAAGCACGGTGTAAATAGCTCAATTTATTCCTCATAAAACTTGTGAGGTCATTATCATCAGAGGAAATACATCAGTTGCATGACTTGGTCACACACTTTGGAGCAAGTCAGCAGCAGGATTCCTCACTCATGATCCTTACCACCTCTCTATTTTGCAGTGATGCACTACGATGCTTTAGAGAAATTGGACCCTCTGCTCCTTAATCATTTTTCATCAAAAGTACCAAAACACTTTTAAAGGACATCAAACTGAGTCTCCTCTCCTCTCGTTTTCCAGGGACATAATTCAGGCACATAAAAGTTAAGTGGCTTGTGCCCAAGGTCATGCAAGGGGTCAGCCAGAGAACTAGAAACAAAAATCAAGAACTACTGACCACAAGTGATCTTTTCATTCACCTTTCCTCTCTAGTTCTAACATTCTTCCTAAAGTATTCGTGCAATGAGTATTGTATTAGAAGCCCTTCGCAATTTTACAGCCAGTACCAGTTAAACATTTCATTAACAAATACCTATGAAATCCAAAGTCATGACGTGACCGCACACAGACGTCATCTTGAAATGGGCACTCTGTCCTATAAATGATCCAGTGTACTCATGCACAGAGCAGGCACCATTCAGACCCTTCCGAGAGGACATGTTTCCTGTGAAAATAACACCTCAAACATCAACAGGATAAAAGAAATCCTACTGAAATAAGTTATGTGGTGTGAAACAACATCCCCCTTTTCTTAGATCTTACAGCTAGGGTCTTCCTGATTGCATAACTCTACCCATCAGACAATTTTTTTATTTCACTTAATTATAAATTTTGACTTTTTTAAAAACATACTTCATTTTTAACTGAAAACACCCATTATCTCTTCCGTTACCTCTCAATAAGAACTCCTTACGAAAATAGAGCCGGTTTTCCAGACCAGTACAGCTACAATCAACCCATTGTGCTCTGCCCATGATTTATGAAATATTTTCTGTGGTACCAAAAATCTCAGAACAGCATCTTGAAACCCAATTAGCACTTCTGAGAAACGATATGCGACATAAAACATCTGAACCAGACTCCTTTACCCGTGAACAGAACAGGAACACACACGGAACGTGAAGTGCCGCCCAGTTACTTTATGAACAGCACCTATCCTAAGCCACCATTGACAGAGGCGGCTGCCCCAAGACAACCAAGTGACGGCCCAGGGTGTTCCTCAACCTCACATCAACTACAGCAACACCTGGTAACTCCACACAGCACCGTTTGCCTCCACACCGCTACGCTGTACCTCCTGCCCCGGCAGCAGGACCGAACCGCCGCGCCCATTCCTACCCCTGGAGAGGATCTTGGCGATGGACTGGGCCAGCGACGGCTTCTCCGCGACCATTAAAACCGTCTTCATTTTCGGCTGGGGAGGCGTGAGGTGCCGCTGGTCTTACTGGGGCGCCGCGGGTTTCCCGGAGACCGCAGGTCCAGGCGCTCAGCCTGAAGAGAGAGGCAGAGCGGGGGTAGCACACAGCTCACCCCCCAACCCCTCCCCGGGTGTTCGCAGCTCCCGGTGCCCCGGCTCGCCCCTCAGCCGCCGCTGCCCACCGGGACAGAGAAGCGGCCCCCGCAGCTGTGGAACCGCTTCGACCTGAGGTGCCGGTGACAGCCGGGAGCCGCGCCGCCGCCCACGCCCGGCGCAGCCCGAGGCCACGGAATCGCCAGGCGCGCTGAGGGAAAGCGGGGAGCGCCCCCGGCCCCGCTCCGCACCTCAGCGGACGGCCCGGCCTCCGCTTGCTCTGCCGGGTCACGCAGGCGGAAGGCGCCAACGAGCGCGACTCCGCCTCGGCCCAGCCCCTCCGCACCGCGCCCCGGCGAGCGCCCCCTGGCGGCCTGGGGGACCGACGGGGTTTTAACAAAGCGGGAAAGCTGGCGGGGAATGGGGAATTCCCACTTGGAGGAGAGGGAAAGGACAGGAGGAGTGGAAGGACCGGGCTGAATCGCGCCGTGCCCTCACTCCGGTACGAGTCCTCTCCAAACCCCAGCCCGAGGTCCTGTCCCGTTCCCGGGGTCCTCTCCCAGCCTCAGCTAGGGATCCTGCCCCCGGCACCACAGCTCTTTCTGTGGGGCGGTGGAGGGGCATCAGAGACCCCTTGCCCTGGCTGCCGCTCCCTGAGGGCTCTGGGTCCTGCTAAGGAAATTTTGTCAGTGAATCGGGGCAGTTCCCAAACTCCTGCAGCCTTCAACCCTTTCACACCCCTGAAATCTTTCTGGCAAGGAAGGTGCTGAAGAGGGCAGCCCCAAGCTAAGGAGTTCTGTAAGTCCTTTGTGGAGGAGCTCAGCTCCCTGTTTTACCCCTCTGGTGTACACCCATCAGTGCCAATGTTGGTAGCACTTCTTTTCCAGGAGCTGCTCAGTGCTCAGTACCATGCAAACCCAAAGAGAAGAGACTGGGAAGCACCAGGATCAGGATGTATATCAACCTCACACTGTCTGGAGTAAAAAGGAACTAACTCACTTTCAATTAGATTAGTAGACAATTAACAGATATTATAGTTACCAGTGAAAGAACAATCAAAACAAACCTAGGGCTTTTAATTCTTTGGCGATCCTGAAGTTAGAACTTGTTAAAACAAATGTGTTCTGCTCTTTCAATGACCGGGTCCCTTTGACATCTGGGGAACATCTGGAACAGTCAGGATGCAAGTTAAAACTAGGTCTTCAGATATGTCACATACATATTTTTCAATTTCCTCTACTAAAAACCCTCTAAAAAATCCAGCGTTTCTTTTCTGTTTGAATGTGCAACGTAACATGCAAATTCAGACAGCACTTAGCTGTGAACGCCCGGCCAGGTCTCTCCGAAGGACTCTGGGTGCTTCGATCACCCATGTACCACCATGTTGGTAAACACGTGTGTGGTTGGTTCACTGGGCCACACAAGCGTTTTCCCAGCCTGCAGGAACCCCCCACTTACCGGATGGCCCATGGACACCAACCCCCTTGACCTAACTCACAGAGCACGTTGGGCCATCAGGTCACGATAGTCCCTGAGGTGCTCGGGGCTGGAGAAAGCAGTTCGGAAAGTCTCCCCCATTTCTAATGCCTCAGCGTGGAGCTGCACCAGTCCCACCGGCGCCCCCGCAGCCCCACAACGCGGGGCTGGCACGGCCCGGGGTGCCCGCAGCCTGTGCCGCCGCTAGAGAGCAGTGACGCCGCAGCAGCCGCCGCCCCCGGGACTCCCGGGCAGGAGGCGGGAGAAGGCGGCAGCACCGCGCCGCGACACCGGCTTCACCGCCTTTCCCTCGCGTTCTCCAGCGCGGCGCTGGGCCGTGGCTCAGGGCGGGAAGGTCATTTCGCTCCAGGCTGTGTTTCCCCGTGTTCCCCCCGGCAATCGGCTGCCTCCCTCTGGCACGGCCCGGGGGAGTCCCCAGAGCCAGGCCCCCTCTGCACACCCCCCACTCCCCCCCGGGGCTTTCCTCCTCCTTGTGTTACTGCGGCCCCAGGTTTGTGCTGAGGAGGCTCCAGAAAATCGCCTTGCCTGACCCCAGGCACTGTCGAGTCTGCGAGGCTCTTCGTTCCCATCGGGAGAAATCCCAGGGAAAAGGGGCCATGTTTGCGGAGACGCCTTTCCCCACAGCGCTGGGGCTTCATCCAGGACTACTGACACCCCCATCTATCATTTTATCCAGCTCTGGCTGCTGTTTCTTCACCTTTTCTTCCCAATAGTGGAAGGCCATAAACAGAGCTCTCTAGCTGTATGAGCGGGGCAGAATTATTAGAGAACCCAAACAAACAACAAAGCAGCTTCTCCTGTGGTTTTCTCAGAGAAAACCAAGGGGTTTTTTTTTCTAGGTTTAAATCTTTAACTAGATTTTCTTTTGACAAGCCTATCAAACTAAGAAAGCTACAGCTCTGGGCCACTTTGCCCACCGAGGACACTTTGACCTCACTGGTTCTGCTATCTGGAGTCTCAAGTTTTTTAACACCATTAATCCACCAGGTCATTTCAGTGGATGGCTATTTAAGCAGCCAAAGCTTTCACCCTGGGATGTCCATGTCGCACTTCTCCATCAGAGGAGCTTGCGCAGGGGTCAGAGACCTCCTCGTTCTACCACTGACTTGATGATTCACGTTGGTAATTAATGCCTCGGTGCCATCTCTCAGCTCCAGGACTCAAGTAGCAACTTCCCTCTTCAGGGATGTTTTACAGATCTGTATGTGTAAAGAATTTTAAGAGCAAGATAGAAAATGCTACAGAAAACTATTGTAGGGAACATGATCACTCCCATTTTGCTTCCCAGTTTCATTCATTCTTGACCTTTGAGTAACTTTTTCCTGTTTGTTTCCAAACACACTTGAAAAGATTGCCATGAAATTAATAAGTATTGACAGGAGAGTCAGGCAGGCAGAAACACATCTGGGGAGATGTCACAGACATTAGAAATTGTAAAAATGCAGGTCAAATTATTAAAATAGCTTTTCCTTTTTTCTTTTAAAAACTATAGGAGAACTGTAAGGCCACAAAAATGTGCCTGAAATCTTGACTACAAATCTGGGCTCCAGATACTTCAGTGCTGGGAAGAAGGAGACAGAGCCTACCACATGCAGAGCAACAACAGCACTTGAAGTGTTTTGTTCTGGAGTGAAAGTTATGCTTGTGCACCTTGTGAGACATTTTTTAAAATAATCTTTGAATAATACAAAAGAGAGAAGAAGGTGAATGCTGATGAAATAGGATATTATTAGTTTTTGGGACACAAGTGCACACAAAACACATGACATATCGTTGAATCTTTACTCTGTTTTCCCTTTACTAGCTGCCCTTTGTTGAAAAAGAAGATGAAAAAGTTCGTGGATGTATTCAAAAACCTCCAGGCTTCAGTTCCATACATCTGCCAAACAGTCCGGTATTGCTTGAAAACAAAGGCTCACCTACTAAACTGAGGGAGGGGAATATCAGAATAAAGACTGTGGAGTTAAAACACCCATTTATCATGTGCAGCATTTCCTCTCACTTTAAGACCACCCCAAATCGAAGAAGAGATGTGGAAGGGATCTGTGTGGATGGGAGTGGATCTGCGGGGATGGAACCAGAGGAAAACATGCATATGCAGTTTGTCCAGGTTTGCTTTTGCACCAGCTGCTGTATAACCCAGCCTACTTTTGGCACTGACAACAATCCATAATCAGATTGGTTAACACAGTCTCTCTCTCAAAATGCAGTCTGAAATGTCATAAATAAAAAACAAACCCAAAGGCCAAGTGATGATGACCGTTTGGAACCCATGTCCCCATGTGCATACAATCATACTGCAGACCTCTGTGTATGGCTGGAGGAGGCTCAGACCTCAGCTGCTTTCCTGGGGTTACTTGCAAATTAACAGCAATTTAGCTGTGGCCACACAAGGTTCCAGCCTCCAAGCAAGTAGCTGAGACCTGGGTGATGCAGCCCACCCAGGAGCCTATCTGAATAGAAAGATCTGCATAAACTGCAATCTCACCACTTCAATGTAGGCATGCCCTGAGATCATCTACCATCAGCAGACTCAGCATGCTTCACCACGGCTTACCCTCCCAGCGCTCTCAGGGAAGGTAATGCTGTCTCTGTGTCACCCATCAGGGAAGCACAGGGACCTTGATGTGCATGTTTCCTAGGATCTGAGCTAGTTCCCCAAATCCAGCACAGGGTTTCCCAGCTGTGGTTGGACTTCACCTGAGGAAACCAGCCTTGTTCCACCCTGTGCTGTGTCCAGCTTCTCACTTCCCACTCTGAGGACTGACAACTGCTGCTCATCCTCCCTTACGCTGGCTCAGGCAGGGCTGGCACAGAGACTAGGCTGAACTCGATCATGTACAGACCTGCTCATGTCTGCTCCGTGTGTCATTGTCCCCCACCCACTGCAGTCCCAACTGTAACACACATGGACACGTGAGGTGACCTGTCAGAAAACCAGCGCTGGTCTGGCAGAACAGACTCACGCGTGCTCCGGCCGTGCCCGCATGGGCTACTGACTAAATCTGCAGTTTCAAAGCTCTTGTTCAACTGATGCAAATCTAGATAATAAAATCAGATGCCACAAACATCCCCGTTACAAAACCTAATACCTGGATGAGAGCAAATATGTAATTTATAATTCATAACCATACAGAAAGGTGTAGACAGCCTTATGATGTTTAATGTATACCTAATTATTGAGTCTTTGCTTTCTGTATGTCTGAGATGTGTGAATTAGGGATGAGGTAAGTTCTTGGGTGTCACTTTGCAGAAATCTCAGCAGGCTTTTGAGCCAGAGTTTTTATTGTGTTTGGTACTTGGAATTTCTGCATTGAATTGGGTTGAATCCTCAGTACTGAGAGAGCTCTGCCAGCTGAACTCACATGGAGCCACCCAAAACCTCATCTCCACCTGAACTTCACATCTCACTCCACCTAGGATGGGGCAAAATTCAAGACTTTGAAAAGTTAATCATATTTTTATAAGTTCTATCTTTCTTGTTGGAACCATGTTTTCTTATGGCCTTTCTGTATCCCATATCTCTGAAGACAAAAGGATCTAAGTGATCATAACTACACTGCTCTTTCTTTGGGAAGGACAACAAATCTCCCCTCAAGGCTAAGACCTTGCTGAAGCTGTGAAAACAATGAAGATCCAACTTTGAAAAAAAAAACCAAAACAACAACAAAAACCCCTAACAAAACCCAAACAAAGACCCCAAGACTCCTCAATACCAGAAACCTCTGAGAGCACAGTTCCCAGTTGCAGTGGATTTTAAATTCTAGTTAGGTTGGTGGCTCATATAGCCTCTTCCTTCTCCTGGCTGACACAGAGACTAATCCCATAACTTCGTGAGTGGTGGGGTTGCTGTTTCACTGGTTGTGGCCCTGGCCTTTGAGCTGTGAGTCAATTTTGCATTATACATTTTGAGCTAACACCCACGCTTGTGCTGAAGTCCAAATTTGCCTTGCACCTCTGTTTGGAAGTTACTTTGGGTCTGGACCCATGCCACAGCTCCCTCACCGCCAGCTCCAGGCACACACAGAGTCCCAGAGAAACCCAGAAACTACCAAACTTTCTCTTCTCCACTGAGTTAGTTGCTGATTATAAAAACTTTTACCTCTCCTCTACAGGAGACCAGCACTTTGTTCACTCTTCAGGACTAGTGGTAAAACCAAACCCAATAGGATAGAAGTAGAGAGAGAGGACTCTGACATTCGGTGTTAGCTACTGACTGTCCTGCTTTGCAGCTCCAAGCAGTATGTTGTAGCCTACAGGGGTACAAATTGGTTTCAACATCCTATCAGTGCAGCCTAGAAATCTCTGCTCCTCTTCCTGAAGCAGTAACTGGAATATGCTCTGAGAAAGGGTCACCTAATTTTGTTCCCTTCTATGAAGCTCATGCTGGTGGCCTGCTCGGCCTCCTCACCTGCTCTGCACACTCTCTGCTGGTCCCAAGGCAGCTCCATCGCTCCTGTATCTTCTCCCTACATCACACTTCTGCACAGTAAAGCATCCAAACAGGAAATCTCTAGCATAAACTGCCCAGGGGCTGATTAGCAGAACTGCTGTGCTGTTGCTCTCACTTGTGGCAGCGTTGGCACCTTTGTGAAGCACGTCCTATCAAGGCTATTTTGCTACAACAATGAAAACCTCTTTACTTGGGTTCTCTCCCACAGCTGTGGCTACCTAACTCCACCTGGACAGTAAAGGCTGTACAACCTCCATTCAGACTACCTTCAATGAGTTTGTTAGCTCAGAAATAACATCAATCAGCAATTGTTTTTGAGGTAGGGAAGTAACTTGACAGATTCTTTCAAAGGAGAATTAGATTCCTAATTATCTGTGACCTTGCGTGTTTCAGAATCATTACAGCCATTACAGGACATCACTTGTCTTTACTTTGACTGTTCCTGCTTCCTTTGCATTCTCCAACATTTTTCCTATTGATTTTCAAAGAAACTGATGGGGTCACGCTGTGGCCCTCAGTGGAGATGAATCCTCAGTACCTCCAGCAGCTCCTAATCAGAGCTCTGAATGAAAAGCCATATATTGCAGGAACGGTTAAACTCCAGGCCCTGTGGTGCTGCCCGGGAGATTGAGGCAGAAGCAATATCCATACCACACTGGGGTGGACGTGCCAGTTAGGGCAATTACCTGAAAAATGGGCTACCACCCCAGGGAGCTGCTGGGATAATTCAGCCTTCCTGGGACTCTCTGCCTGTGCTGCAGTTAAACCAGTGCCCTGCAAAAGCCCGTATTTTCCTGGATTCCCCTGTTGCTTGCTGCAGGCTCTTGGTGGGAATAGAGCTGCAGCTCTTATGACAAAGCCGTGACAAAGCCGAGGGCTTTGCACTGTGACGGGCTGGTGTGACTGGTCCTGCCTGAGTATTTTGAAATTGCCATCGTGTTTGCAATTTGATAGGTCTGGAGGCACTTCAAGGCACAGCCTGCTGCCATCAGTGAATCACCTGAAGTTGAGGGGAGAGAGGCTGGACGAGCCAGGGCAACAAAGGATTTTACACATGCATTAACTACGAGCTCAAGCTGAAACCAAAGAACAACCAGCTGTCAAGAACATTTCCAGGGGAGGTGCCAGAGGTCATTTTTTCCACAGTTTTCAGAAAAACTCAACGTCTCTGCAGAATTATCTGGAAAATACTGTGTCCGAGGCACTCCTTGCATTTTTTGAGCTTCCATGGGTGGAGTGATGGAAGGGGTTAACCAGGCAAGAGGAACATGAATTCTGGAGACATTTTCAGATACCTGGGGTACCTTCGGCTCCACAATGTTGACCTCTGACTCTCAAAGTTTATCAGCACATTCACTAATCAGGGGTGTTTAATGGAACAGCCACATGGATTCCTGGCATTCTTGAAACGTTATGACCCTGTCAGTTGTATGAAGACTAAAAGTCTCTTGCTTTTGAACTCACTAGAGTTTGCACTGTCTTACAAGCCTTTGATAAATACTTGCTGGATTTCTTACCTAGCTGCTCTAATCTGCCCAAGGTCATCATTCCAGAAAAAAAGGTTTTATTTTCAGGGCATTCATCACTCAAATGGATCAAATCAATGTTTTCTCAAATTGTGGAGTGGAAAAAAGCATTGTGTGCCATGTTTATGAAAGCCAGCAGATAAAAGATTTATTTTCATGTTACTTGTGGGTTTTTTGTTCTCACTGTCAGTTTCTGAAGACCAGTAAAAAACAAATATCAAATATGTTTTTCCACCAAAAAAAGCGCCACTCAAACATTACTTGAATACATCTCACACAAGCACCCAAAGGATTTTTCAACAGATAAATGTACGGGTGTTCTTCCTTCACAGTTCACACGGGAGAGTTTAAGCACAAAGGTCTGGATTCAGTTATAGTCGGAGATCCAAGCCTGGACAGGGGAATGTGTGATCCAAACCTTGTCCAGAATTTAAATGGACTCACATTCAAATGGGTCGAATTCTCCATGAGTGAGGTGCCCAAGTCACTTTTAAAAATTAATCTAGAATTTAGCAGTCAGAACACTTTTTAAAATTTACTTCAAGTCCTGGATACAAACACAGGAAATTAATGTCCAAGTAAAATAGCTTTGATTTTGAGGAATAAATATTTTTACTGAATTTCTTGTGAATAAGCTCAACACAGAGCAAGCCTTGCTGGCACAGATAAGACTGGATAACTCTCATCAGTGTAAGAAAGCCTTGTAATCAGGGTACTGGTAACCAGCAAAGTAAAGAGACTGGAAGCATCAAGAGTTAACAGGTGACTCGATATGGATGCCTGTCTCTTCTGCAAGGCTTTTAAAAGCAAACAGTTCACATAATTTATGAATGGTTTCATAGGAAAGCTCACATTTATCCCAAGAGGCCATGCCTCAGCATAGCAGACCTCCCAGGAGACTTTTCAGGTGACTCTTTCTTTATCAACCTCATTTTATTACTCCTAGTTCTATTCTTCTGCTGTTTCTTATTAGATCTCTTGATATTTTTTAACCATTCACCTAATGGCAGATTATCATTAGATTATAATGTTCAGTCCAGCTACACCACCTTGTTTGCAGATGGACAACAGCAAGAGCTTGACCCTTCACGGGACAGGGAAGGGGAAAGGCATATAAAAATAACTGTGGGGGTCAGATTCTGCACTCAGTGGAAGCTGAGCTGCTGCTGCAAAGCCGAGAACTGAGTAAAAACATCTCACATACACAGGCCAACATAATGCTCACCCATTGCTCCACTTCTAGGCTTTTACCTGAGGTTTTGAGGAATTGGGGGACACAGTGAACAAGGTTATTTCCCCTGCACTCGACCTCAGCAGCACCCAGGCAGTTGCCAGCTCACGGTGTGGCACAGCTACCTTGTGTTTCCTCCTGACATGGCCTCAAAACCTAGGAGGAATTTCATAGAAATCCTTGGGATGTCTTTCTCTCCTTGTTAGCTCTCCTGGCTTAACAAATAGGTGACAGGACAGGAGTGATCTTTGTATCTAGGTCAGATATGAGTATTTTTTTCCCTTTACTGCAGAATCACTCCCTCCTATTTCCTCTCAGTTTGTGTTCAGGTTTGCCTTTCAAGTGCTGGTTGAGCACTTGCCGTCATTCTCTCCTCATGCCCTCTTCACTCAGGGCAGAATCATTTGTACTGAACAGGATGGCACTTTTCTTCATTTTCTGTCTTGCACTTTTCTTTTTCACCCCATCTATCACATCCCCACATCTCACTGATGTAACACAATGAGATATTTAAAGCCACAGAAACTGTGCCAACCAGATTAAAAAAAAAAAAAATCTTTTTCACCCCACCAGTAAAGCAGAAGCCTGTCGGGGACCCACTGATGAAAAACTCACTTTACCAACAAGATCCATTTACCTGTCTCTCCAGCCTCGTGGTCAGTGAGGTCATGGAGCAGCTGCTACAACTCTACCTTCAGCCCAGAAACTGCTTCACTCAGTGTACAAGGGCACAGAGGGGGATTGAGCACATCAGAGGCCAAGGGACCTGTTGATTTTTCACTCCGTACAGTTCTGATGTTGGACGTATCTTCTGCCCAACCTGAGCTGCATTACCTGGAATAGAGCATTCACAGTTGCCCTTTCAAGGTATTTTGGTCCAGTGGTGGCCCACAGCCACACCAGCACTTGCCCTACACCCTATATGGAAAGCCCTGAGCAAACCTTCTTCTCACAGCCCTTATTTTTCCTTGGGTAAGTGGTGATCCAACATAACTGTCATTGCTAATAAAACCCCTGGCACACATCACACAAAGCTTTGGCTAAAGCAAAATATAATCACTTGTTTAGTCAGAATAAATCTCAGAAGATAGTTTACCAAAATACAGGGTATTGCAGAGCAATGGCAATCACCGGGGGAAGGAGGAGAGTACCATAAGAATGCAGTGGCCAGGCAGAGATGCGGCTCTTCCTGAGCCCTTTTCCTTGCAGAGGGAGGAGAACTTGTCTCCTCCACTCACACAGGGCCCAGCCTGTTAAGTCACCCATTCTGAATGACAACAAATGCATTAATTTAGCTAGCTAGCTAGAAGTAAAGCTTTTGAAGGAAGCATCAAATAAATCCTGGAAGCCTCACATATAGGAGCAGGGATCATGATGTGAAACCTCAGCACAGGCCAGCTGTGACCTGCCTTAACCCGCTCTGGCACTTGAGAAATGCCAGAGGAAGGTTTAGATAGGATTGCTGACTGGTACAAGAACTGCCGCTGCGATCGTCACCTCCCGACTATCCCTCTCAGGGAGGAAGGGGCTGGAAGGCCAATCCCTTCTCCCCTGTCCTTGTGGGCCCTGATTCCCAGTATAGAGTGGAGCCAGGCTATGGGCACACATCCTCTTCCAGCTGCTGGTGTTTCAGCTGTGAGGTAGCTCTCCTGTTTTGCCCTCGTTTCTGATCTCCACAGCTGCCTCCTGCCTTTTAGAGATCGTTGCTATTTGAGAGCTGAGCATCTTGTGTGGCATTCAAGAGGAGATGGGTTAGTTTAAAGCAGCAGAGCTTTGTGGAGCTGACCTGGCTCTTCTAATTCAGACTACACCATGAAGAGAGCAATCAACTCAGCAAAGGGAAGGACAGCAAGCAGAGCAGAGCTGGGGGGGGCTGGAAGAGAAGTCAGAGTGGGGATGAATCTACAGACACAGCAGCTAATAGAGCCCTGGCTGCCAGACACAGACTCTTCAATCAACAGACAAGTACGTCCCCTATTTTGACCACATACTCACTGGCTGTTGCAGTTTCTTTGGTGCAGGGGTGTGCCAGTGCTGAGAAGCAGACAGGTTAGATGGTCAGCTTGGCTCTCAGCCCATCACTTCAGAAATACATGGCAAAGCAGGAAACCTGGGGGGCAGCCGGGTCCTGGCTGTCCTCTACCCCCAGCTCACCCCTCTGTGTGCTTGCTGTCGCACTGGGTTCTGCTCTGCCTGGTAGAGGCAGTGCTAGGAGAGCACTGAGCTTGGTGTCTGCGTGTTTGTTCTTTCCTCCTCTGCCCTTTTTAGGGAAGGGGCAGGAAGGCAAACTCCAGAAAGTGTGTGAAACCTGCCAGTTCCTTGGAGGCTGAAACATTTTCCGCTCACGTGAGTGTTGCTGGTTTAAGATTTGGGGGCCAATTGCTCAGTTAGGGCAGAGCTGGTGAGACGTTAATGTGTCCATACCCTGCCATGGCTGCAGGATACTTCAGCTGCTGGTGAAAGTTTAATCACCCAATCTTAAGTGAACAGTTTAGCTGAAGTGAACCGTTGGCTTCGTGCTTGACTTACTGAACTGCTCTGAGCTGCAAGGCTCCCCGTTCCCTGCAGTTTGCTGTGCACTGGATGTGGCTGCTCTCCCTGTGTGCCACTTGTGCCTGCAGCTCTGATTCTTGTGTGCGCTGTTAAACTGGAGGAGTGAGAGACTTGAAGGTAGACAAGGTGATGGCTGTCACTGCCTCAACAGCTGGCACTCATGGAAAGTGCCACGATCTCTGCGGGTCCCCAGCAGAGAGGAGGCTCAGCCAGAGGACGGCTGGCCAGGGCCAGCTGCACACTTGAAGGCAGAGGCTGCTTCCACAGCTCCTCTGCTCCTGCACCTGCAGAGATCTCCCTCTTTTGGTCCTTGGATGAGAAGTAATTTTTGGCTGTGTTTTGCTATATTAAATATTAGCTCTAGGCTTTCCCTTATGTACTGCGTAATCCTGCTCTGTGTGGGTTTTATATATTGTTCTTTTGACATTATCAGTATTGCATATTAATAAATTAAACTTTCAATTCATGTTACTCTCTTGGGCCAATGTATATTGCTAGGGGGTGAAAAGAAGGGATTAAACTGGCTTAAGGTGTTCTGCTCTTGTACCATGTTGCAGCAGACGCACAAGAAGGATCAGGGAGTTTTCTCGGCTCTGAATTGTTATATTAATAGCAGAATTGTGGGGTCATAATTTTTATTACACTCTTTTAATAAGCTATTGATGCAGACATATTTTATACCTATGGGGAAATATAATTATGCTGGAACTGTAACACTGGATGTTCTTAGCAGAATATCACAAGGCACGAGAAGGAGAACAAGCCTTCACACTTCACATTACACTGAATGAAGTTTTAGCAAGCATAGGGGGTAGAAAAGGTTTGGGATAGAAGTGTAAAAATAACCTGAATGTCTCTAAGTTTGAACTTTGAGTTACTGATTAGTGTAGCAATTAGGGAGCTGGTAGCACAGACTGAACTCCTCAATGGTAGTGTCAGCAGGTGTGTGGTGTGATGCTTCATGTAGTCAAACTCCAGTAATAAGAATGCACTGGAGAAAAGCCCTCTGGTAGGGTACAGCTTACGATGGAGCTCCAAGACATACATCACATCTCTGTCTTACCAAATGCAGTGTTGAGTTGTGGAAAGGTGCAGCAGAAAATGAACCAGTTAGGTGCAAGTGCCTCATCAAATAGCTTCAAAATAAGGGAAGAGTTAAAGCTGACTAAAAGACTATCTTTGGGATGGGGTTTGACGAGGTTCAAGAGAGGAGATGCAGAATGACTTGATTGGAAATCATAGATTAGGAGATGCAGAAAGCTCTGAGGTGGGCAGCTCCTCTGTGTTAAATGCTCTGCAAATGCAGCCTCTGCCCAGCACCTCCACTTCTTCACATACCAGAAAAAAAAAAAAAAAAAAAAAAAAAAAGAGCTGAAGCCACAGTTCCCTCAGAAACCCCACACCCTGTCAGGTGTGTGCTAGAAAAGGTGCCTTGTTGTGAACTTAATTGATAGCTCCTTCAGCCATTCTTAGTCCAGTTTGTTTCATGCTCAGGCAACCACACCACAAGCCCTGCATCTGCACTGTTAAATATATTCTGTTCTGAACCCTTTCATGTCCCTGTACTGATAATCATACATCTGAAATATGTACAGTGCCATAAGTAGACAGATATGACTGATTTTCCTTTGACCATTGGTATTATACCCTGTAGCACTACAGATGTGACAGGCTGTTGATGAACATTAAAGTCAGTCAGTTCCTTGCTCTGCAAGTCTTACCAAAACCAGAAAACTATTGTCTGAAGTCTTTTATTTTAGCACTAGGTGAAACTGTGCTAAACCACACAAGATCTGAGCTATAGGCCAGTCCTACAGAGAACTTTGCACTCGTGTCCCAGACTGACTCCTGGGTTATGATTCCTGCTTGAAGCCCTGTCAAACGTATCTTAATTCGTTAACAGTTTTGCTCCATTAGGCTGGCTCTGCTAAAAGGCTATAAAAAGTAATAGTCCATTTGTGAGTTTACTGCTATTAGCTACAAGTGTTAATTCATGCACAAAAAACTGTATGGCTATATACACTGAGCCAGTAATGAAGTAGAGGAGATTACCCAGGGGGTGAGGAAATTATTCCCATTGTAGGTTTGGTCCATATTCGTCTGTAAACAGTCACCCCTCCCACCTCAAGCAAGAAGTGATAACTTCTTGGTTTTAATCACACTCTGTCAGTTTTAATTGCTTCACAAACATCATGGGGTGGGTAATTGGGGCCTTCAGCTTCTCCACCATAACAGTGTGACTACTCAGGAGAAGAAAACAAATCCTCACCCATTCAAAAGCTAAAATAAAGCAAGTGATGGAAAGGGAGCCTTCTAACTTCTGTGTCAGTCCTAACCTACCTGTGCAAGGTAACAACAGGTTAATGCTTAATTAGCCAAGTAAGAACAGGCATCTCCCCAACGAGCTACTTGGCAGGCGATGCAGACAAAACTACTGCGTTTGGAGGGGTACAGACTCAAGCCCACTGCACACCCATGCGGAGGAAGATGAGCTCGTTGCCACCTCTCACTGCCCTGTTTATCTATGCTTTACCTTCCCCAGGACACACAGAGAGGACAACTAAGTCAGGTGCTGGGCAGTACATTTTTCTGCAGAAGTGTCTGTTGCCTCCCCAAGCACCAACACAGCAGCCAGCACTGGGCAGCACCTATCCAAGAGCTACCAAAGCCCCCTGCAGCACATCAGTGACACTCCCAGGCAGGTTGACAGCACTAATTCCCTCAGGTAAGCCCCTAGCTGAGCCCCAAGTATTAGGCACAGGCTTCAATTACTTTATTTATTTTACCAACAAGAACAAAATTCTGCAAAACTAAAATCCATCTCAGCTGAACATGTTTCCTGGCTCTGTGGAGCAAAGAACTGTAGTTTTCTAAGAAGGTTCTCAACCTTCTTAGACAAGAACCTTCTTAGGTTCTTTGCATCAGGGCAAAGCCCCAGCCCAGCAAAGCTTGTGTGTGTGCACAGCTTTGCTTGTACATACAAGCCATGCTTCTTGGGAAGTGTTTTCTGGGTACCACTACATCAGCACTGTAACACAAAGAAAATTTTGCCTGGCTTTTTAAATAGGAAAAATGAATGTGGCTCTGAAAATAAGATGAATAGGAAAGCAAAAGAACTTATATTTAAAGAAAGATTCAAGTGAGACCACATGGAATGAGACAACAGGGAAGCTGAGCAAAGAAAAATATGGGGAAAATGCAGGTCAAATTTGTGGAACAAGGTCTTGAAAATCTGAGGATATTTGCAAACAGTGCTAGTTCCTGTGGGACAGCAAGCAGTAAAAAACTGCCAGAACTTGTTATTCTGTGTTTAAAAAATAATAATAAAGTTATAATAATGATTCTAATCACTTCTAGGAAGTGGCAGCTCCCTGTACAAAGGTCTCCAGAATAAGAAAAAAAAAGGATTACAACTATGGGTGTCAAGAAAACAAAAACCAAAATAAATATGCATTGCAAGAATCTCACACTACGTCACATAGAGCGAGCCCCAGGGAACTCCATATTGCTTTGACTCTCCAATATAGAGAAGCAGGAGCCACTAAATCCCATTTTAATGTATAGCTGGAGAAAAGTTTATAAGTCCTAGGGAAATTATTCTCACCACACCCTACGAAAATGGTGCAGACAAGAGTAGTTTTGTGAGACACTGGTCTGCAAGGCACATAGACAGCTATTTGCTGTGCACTAGAGCCTGTTCCATGGTTATATGAATACAAACATTGTGGTACCTTCGCCCTGGTTCAATCTGCCCTGACTGTAGCTGTTCTGGGAATATTTTGTTAGGTGCTCAGTTCCTGAAAGACAACATTTGCTTGGTCAAAACCTCTTGCTCATTCTTATTTGAATGAGTTTTAAGAGGATAACTTTTAATGATGTTTTCGTTGAGTTTCACCTTGTTTGCATTACGTCACATAAAAGTGCACTGCAGGAAGGTCCTTCATAGTGCCATTATGCTATTAGTGATAGTAGGAGAAATTGCAATATTCGAGTACCAACAGAAATAGCCTCAGTGCTTTTCAGAAGAGATGGGGAAGGAAAGAGAAAAAGGGACAATCAGCTGATATGTCAAACATCCGTACACAAATGATGATTCAGAGAGGGGTTATAATGGTACCAAGGCAAATGAGACACTACAGACAACATAAGAGACACAAAATTGATTTCACTTTACAATCTGAGTGTATTATAGAGCTAATCAAGAGAAAGGAGGAAAACAAATCGCTTGTAGAAGTGGAGGACTGGGAGGAAAAGTCAGGAGATGACTCAGTGCTCCTGGGTCATCCAGTTTCAACTGTCCATCAACCTGCCTGGAGAAGTTTGAA
The DNA here is from genome assembly GCA_013399135.1 of Heliornis fulica. Lineage (NCBI taxonomy): Eukaryota > Metazoa > Chordata > Aves > Gruiformes > Heliornithidae > Heliornis > Heliornis fulica. Next base: position 152,390 of record VXBZ01005640.1, on the reverse strand, counting down.
GAACACTTTTTAGAATGTTTTAAGTATGCACTATACTTTTCTGACTGCAAAGGCAAAACCAGGCCAAAGAAGTGGGATATTTCAAGATCTGCCATTTACAGGTTGGGAAGAAATGGAGAAGAAGAGGGAGCCTTAATGGTAGCTGGTTAGAGAAATTGTTGTGCCCACTGTGGGGAAGCATGAATTCACATCAGCTCATACCACTCTGTTATCAACCTTTCTCTTTTTAAACAAAAACAAAAAAAAATGCTTTCTGTGAGCTAGTCTTTTAATAACACAAGGTGTTTTGTTGGAAGTTTTAAGTTTACCCTGCTCTCCCTGTAAAGGAAGGAACACTTGATGGTTTCACACTCCAAAGTGCTCCCTGTGAGCCAAACCTGTGAAGCACACATCCAGCTGTCAGTCACTGGAAAGATTTGACAAACACCCATCCAGGGCTCACATCTGAATACTGGAAATTAAAATGAGCCAGACCCAGGGTGTATCCAACTCACTGTACCCCTGGGAGCAGGACTCAGTACAGGGAAAGCCTGGCATATCTTACTGCCTGCCTGGGTCCTGTGCAGTCCTCAACATGTGTTCCTAAGCCCTGAAAGTCAGAAATGCTCCTCATGGTTTGCTTTCCAAACTTCACAGAAGCAGAGACCATTTTGCAGTGTCTGTAGCAAAGCATCCAACCCTGTCTGATTACATTGGGATTTTGGGTTTAGGTTCTGCAGAGAAAAGTATTCCAAAGCTTCTGGAACTTGACCAGATGATCTTTTGAGGTTCCTTCCAACTCCTGGACATTCTGTGACCGATTCATCCTCTATCCAGTTTATGAGAAATTCACTAATACATACCCATTACCAGCCTGTTTTTAGAAAATGCATTATATTAGCCTGTGTGTCTTGTCATAATATATTCCAAGCAATATGTGATGATGGCAAGTCTGTTATCCATTAAAAAGGTGCTGAAGACCAGCTTGTCAGAAGACTTTTCTTCCCCTCCCCCCTCCCAATTTTACTCTTCGTTAGTTTTTGAAGCCTGGAAGTTACAAAGTTCACGTTAAAGGCTACAACTAATATTATCATGGTGCTTTAATGCCGAAGTAATCAAATACATGAAAACTATATTCCCAATTCCTAGCACATTTTTATTCTAAACAGTTGAAGAGCACACACATCCTGGAGAGAAAAATGTTTGCAGCTGACTGATATTTATCTGAGAAGTGTGATTTCCTCCAAAGCAGCTTGATGCAGCTTCCTGCCTGCGTGTTCCGCACCGCCGGGGATCTGACTCGATGCTTGCACACGCCGCAAGCGCACACTAAGGGGTGTAAACTCGTCAACTCCCACTGAACTTCATATTCACATGCTCTTGTAAAGTGAGGTTGGAATAAGACTCCAGGCTTTGTTCAGCAGTAAACCCCTCTTTTCATGGGCTTGGAGGGTTTTTGGTGTTTGGGTTTGGTTTTTTTAGTTGGCTGGTTTGGGGTTTTTTGGTTGGGTGGAGGTTTTTGGGGGTGTAGTTTGGGTTTTCTTAATAAAAATGCAGGTAGGTAGAATTATTTTTGTTACCTAAAACATTTTAATGGATGTCACTTAAAAAAAAAAAAAACAAAAAAAAAACCCCAACACATCACCAAAAGGAGGGATTGATTTGCATTTAGACATTTTCCTCTGATTGAACTGAGTCAGGTGCTTTCCACCCCAACCATCACTCACAAAAGCTTTGGAACTAACCTTTAGAGCTTTCTCCCTACACCAGCAAGACATCTTGGACAGATCCTCTTAGTCCTTCCTCAGGAAGATCAAGATTCATAGCAAAAGGTTCTGCACATCTATCATTTGGAAAACAACACCTCCATGCAGAAGTTTATCGATCACGTTCCTATGTTGCTTCTATGCCATGATACACCTGAAAAGTCTGTTATAGGCTTCTGTAGGATCTATTTGGGGAGAGAGTTCAATGTTATATATGGGAACTTGTGATAATTTAGAACTATTTTCTAAATCAGATGAAGACTGAGACAGAAATTAGTACATTTCAGTATGATTTTGTTCCAAATTATGCTATTGAGAAATGTCACATTGGAGCTTAATAATGCACAGCAGAAACTTGTGGAGTTCGGAGTTCCCTGGCAAAGCCACAGATCCAGAGTGCACCCAGGGCAGAGTTACTGAATATCTGATGAAGAATATGATGGAACCACCTGGAAGGACTCTGAGTGGTGTCTTCCAAGTCTTGGACAATCAGTTTCTTTAAGTATGCACACAGGTTACAGGATTTTCTCGGTGCAAGTAACATTCCCCACCCCACACACCTCCAGAAAAATAAATAAATTCCAGAAAGTATGTTACTAAGCTCTCAGTAGTCAGTGTAATTCAGATTTCTCCCCACCAGAGATACTCACCTACCCTATAAAGGAGTGAGGCTGCCCTTCGAGCTGTGCACAGCCATCAACAGTAGGAGGGAGGTAACATGTAACAGAGAAGTGGCTCTCAGTGCTTTATCCAATCTTGTGAAAAAAGCAACCCTTGGAAGAGACCCTCAGGAAGCTTTCCTGGTCAGACACAGCTATTCTTTGTTCCTGCAAAGCAGCTATTCTGCAGCATCTCTTTGTAAGGACAACCCTGTGAGAGCACAAGGCAGCTTTCCAGTATCAACATCCTTTTAGTAAAGGTAAAAGAACTTTATCGAGTACTTGGGCTTTCCTGATCCCTTAAACGATCACTTGCAAATCCCTCCATATATGTGCAAAGGTTTTTAAAGAGATCTCTTTAAAAGAGGGAAGCACAATGGCAGAAGACTTGAGTGGCAGGGTTCCCAGAAAGAAGATTTTACACTTCTGTTCCCCAGTAGTCACCTTCAGCCTTGCTCCTGCCTAGATAGTGTTGGAGACCTTCACTCACATCTCTGAGTACGAGGAAGTTCCAGCACCATTTTAAAGGGTGGGAGCTGATGGCAGGCACCACCTACAGATAGGACTGTTTATGCTGCTGTGGGATAAATGGATGGAGATCTCCATTAATTGCAACCACTGGAGTAAACCTGCAAGTGTTTCCTTGTGCAGAGAGATAGCAGCACGGGCGAGGAGCGTGATGGGAGCTGTGCTATAGCTGCAATCGGTTCGTTTCAAGGAAGGTTCCTGCTATTAATATCGTTGCTATCAGACCAGATAATACAGTAAAAGGCAGCAGCTTCTAGAAAGGCTTAGGCTAGAGTAAACTGAGGAGTACTCCTTTGATTACAGTGTGGGGTGAAGTCCACGGGGTGTTCTCATATCTCTGCAAGCTAAACATTCACCGTGCACCAGGACAGTCCTGCTATTTGTACTGCAGTAACACCCAGCACACTGGCCACAAGCACAGCTAGATGCTGTGTGAAATGGCAAGAGCCAGGCTCGTGCCTGCCTCAAAGAACAGGGACAAGACAAAGGTTGGATGGGGAAAAAACCTACTGTCCATCAGAGTGTGCTGGGACAGATCCTGATCACTCAGGGAAGGCAAGTGTCCTGTGGTCTACCACCAAAGGCAGATGGGTTTCCTCTGAGGAGACCGTGACGCTGCTTGGGACCAGTCCCAGCCATGGCAGAGCTCACGTGGCAGAGGGATGTTGCTTGTCTCCACAAAGCTCTGAGCTCCTGCAGAAGCACAGCTCTTGATGCACCAGCCTTTCCTGACCTCCTTCCAATTCCTGGAAGCCTGCCCTGTGCAGGGTGTAAGTTGGGGATGGAAAGTCCTGCCCCTCTCTGACCCACACCCCTGCTTGAGCCCTTTGGAACTGGTGAATTTACTACAACATAGGGAGAGAAAAAAAATAGTGAAACACAGCCCAGCCTGGGCCTCAGAGCCATCTCAGGTTCAGGAGGGAAGGAAAGCACAAAGAGCTCCAAGACCCCCCAGTCTGGCTTTCTGCAGGACCTCAACATATCAAATTGAAATGGGCCTCTTTTTGCCCCTGGCTGTTCCTATAGTTTAAATGCTTTAACCTTTAAAGGTAGCATTCAGGAACCATGGTACTTAAGTGTTAAAGCTAACTGGAGAATATTTTTGCAAAGGGGAAGGAGCTTTACGGGGACTTTTACCTCCCAGACTTGCATTTCATTTCAGAATAGGTCATGCATAGGGCACAGGTCATAGGAGCAACAAAGCCGGTGAAGGATCTGGAGAACAAGTCTCATGAAGAGAGGTTGAGGGAACTGGCACTGTTTAACCTGGAGACAGGAGGCTGAGGGGAGACCTTATTGCTCTCTACAATGTTCTGAAAAGAGGATGTAACCAGGTGGGTGTTGGTCTCTTCCACCAAGTGATAGGACAAAAGGAAGCAGCATCAAGTTGTGCCAGGGCAAGTTTAGATTGGTATTAAGGAAAATTTCTTCACTGAAAGCATTAGCAAGCACTGGCTGACAGGGAAGTGGTGGAGTCACCATCTCCAGAGGTAGGCAATAGACATGTAGATGTGAGGCTTAGGGACATGGTTTAGTGGTGGAGTTGGCAGTGATAGATTAACTGTTGGACTCGATGGTCTTAAAGGTCTTTTCCAACCCAAATGATTCTTTGTGCTCTGCATATAACCTGCCCAGTGCACCTCATCTCACTGATTTCATCAGCCTTGTCCTGAGAAGATTGACAGATTAGGAATAAAGAGGATTTAAGGTTTCTTTCCCAGTGGTGTTGAGTGCCTGCTGCTCCTGGTAATTTTGACAGGAAAAGGTGCTCAGCATTTGTGCAGTTCCTCTCTATTAGTACTGCTCTTCACTCTGGTCTTTAAAAATTATTTGAGATTCTGGACAAAAAATGAGGAAAACCCTATCAAAAAACAGTGAAAGTCTCCTCAATTTTGTTGATACCAATACCTGTAACTACAGTCCCTGTTCAGTCTCAGAGCAAGCCCTGTACAGCCTTTTACAAAGGCTCTTGACTTTTTGCACTGTTCTGCCATTAAGCCAGCCTTACCCCATGTCAGAGCATTGCTTTCTCATACATTCTCCTGACTTACAGATAACTCCCATGGATCACTGTTACCTTCTCTCTTTTTTTTTTTAAACCCTTCCATACAATGGACAACTGCATCAAAGCCCACACATCAGAATAGAACCTCTTTTACAGCACGTAACACCGTGCTCATCCAGTCCCCTAATTCCCACTTTTCCTCTCCCCATCCTTCTCCCCTATTTCACCCTCACTGTTATTTTCTATTTCTTTTGTTTGCTCTTAAACATACAGAACTTGGAAAAGGCTCACTCTTGACAAGATCAGCCTCTTGCCTCCTCCATCCCATCATTTTCTAAGCTTTACTGCTCTTCCATGTAGAGTCCCTTTTCCGTTCCTCACACGTGGGTTCAGACACCTCCTCTCCACAAGCAGTGGGCAGGTACCTCTCGCCGGTACCAGTGGCCTCCCCACAGCCAAGCCAAAAGGGGACCTTTCTCTTCTTACACATGAAGATCATCTCCTTGGACACAAGTCAGTGTTTCTTCTTTCCAGATCTCCTCAACTACTACTTTCCCCTTTCCCTGTCTGATGCTCAGTCTTCAGAAGTTTCTCTTCCATCCTGGTAATCCATGGAGTTCTGTCCATCTCTTACACTATTATATACTTTTCCTCCCCCCCCTGCATATTTTAACTACCATCAAGTGCCTCTGCACAGGACCCCTCACTCATCTGGCAGCCAGCAAGGATCTTGCCTTCTGGGACAGTTCACCTGTCAGCCTGCCTGCTGAGATCACCCACAGTAACACCAAGAGGATATGTTTTGCTGTAAGGATACCTATACATTAGGAACAAGAAGCAATCAGTTATTTTCATGCTCTGGTTATAATAGGAATTAGCTCCATTCCTTATAAAACATGAATATAGAAATGTTACAGCAGGAATCTCCCTAGGACAGGAAGTCACTGGACAACTGGTGACTGCTTCTCAGCCTGCCTTGCATTTCAGAGCAGGGCAGAAAGGAGAACACCTCTGTGCCATCACAAAGCCAGGTGTCCAGCATGGCATGAGAGCCACCAGTTTTCAGTATTTCTGTGACTATCACAGAGTAACTGGGCACACATACTATGGGACCAATCCCATCCCTCTGACATCCTATTTCAGCAAAGCCTCCAAAAGCAAATAGGTTTCAGCTTTCTAGATAATTCTTCTCTAAAATTGGTGAACAACATGAGATACCTCAGCTTAACCAGCTGTAAGAGTCAAACCTACTGCCACCAACACTTCAGCAAAGCCCTCCTACTCCTGCCACACCCCTCATGATTCTGCAATTTTATTTATCATTTCTCTAGGCACAGGAAGCCAAAGCAAGAGATTAACTTAATTAGAAGCCAAAGTAGCAATTATTTAGGGGGTTTAATGGCACAGGGACATAGTTTGCAGTCAGGTCCCCAAAAAAAACAGGACGTGCCCCATTAGTATGGTGGCGAAGCAGAGCCTACTGGTCTACCTCTTCCACCAGCAGAGACATAGCCATTAGGTTCTCAAGCATAATACAGGAGGTAAGGCATATGCAACCTATTTCTGAAGAAAAAACAAAGATGCACAAAAAAGCCTTACAAATAGCCTTAGCCCCAAGTGAGTTCCAGGTAAACCAACCCCCAGCACTCACCAGATGCCTCAAAACAGTCTTTAAGCAGCAGGCTCTCAGAAAAGAGCAGAGGCTGTGTGAACCCAGCACTGTCAAATGACTCTGGTCCTTCAGACAAGAGCAAGTCCACAGCCTTGGCATCCCAAGAAGATGCAGCAGTTGGCCAGAAAGCAAAGCAACCTCAAAAATGCATTTAGATCTGCCTATAGATCTGCTTTAGATAACTAACAAGCTCAGATAAGTTTTTCAAATCAAAGGTGTTTGATTGCCTTTTTTTCTTGGTTTTCCTTTTTTTTTTTCTTTTATTTTTTGGTTTGGTTTTGACCATCTTTCTCCTTTAAGTGCCTTTATACAAAATAATCATTTTTCCTAAATTGTTGTTTCCCCTCTTTCTCTCTTGGTTAAATCTGGGCTGAGGTTTGATTGCTGTAGGACAGAGGTATGTTAGGAAATTTGATGCAAAGGACAAGAAAACAAAAATCAGAGGTATTTGGTCTGAAAAGAGGCTTTGTCCAAGGCATAATTCTTGTGTGTTTAAGGACAGAGTAATAGATTTGGAAGGATAAGTCATATATCTTAGGATTTTCTTCCCTGCCCCCTTTGATTGATTAATTCCAGTCTCTTCAGATCTTTGCCTGTTCCCACAAACCTGGAATCTCAGGATTGTTTGATTAAGTCATGGTTACCATGACAATAAAAGTGCCTCTGGCCAGTTTGACCTTTGACTGGATTCAATTCACTGAGAGAAATGGACAGAGACTATAGAAAATGCTTCGGCTTCATGTCCACTACTGCATAAAACGGGCTCTCCCGCACTTGCAGAGCGCGAGTGGTCACCCTTTGAAAAATAAAAATCAGGCTGGAATGCTCTAGAAAGCATTTCCAAGGTTTTGGTAAATGGTTTCTTGCTGAATATAACTTCAGATACAAAACCCACACAATCACATGGCTGGAGACATATTTCAAAGTGTGGTGTTTACCACCAGCAAAACAAAAGCTGAAATCCGGCCTCACGTGTCCGACGTCCACACACCCAGTTTTAAATCGTGTCACATCCATCAAGTATTTCCCAGGTATTTACAAACACCCAGCTCTTTGTAAACACACAGACACGTATAAAAGCAGATTTCAGACCTAAGACTGTTTCTTCTGCTCCTGCCCCACCCCCACGCTGCCGGCTGCAGGCATTGTGTTGCTGTTGCTCATATAGATAATTATTCCTTTTCAAATACTTTTCATTGTAAATCCATTTCAGAAAAAAAAAAAAATAAGGTGGGGGGAGGGAAGAGATTTCAAAATTAAACCTGTTATGCGATTTGTAAATGGGGCTGACAGAATGACAGCCGAGTGGCCGTTGCAAGGCAATTCATGCATGCAAGATTGCAGATCCCTGGTGGGAGAGTACGCGCTGCCCGCGCGCGTCTGGGGCTCTGCCTGTGCTCCTCTCCTGGCTGCTTTGCCCTGTGCAGCCCCCTTGGTTTTAGTGCTTTTTCTTTGCAAAGGAGGGAAATCTTTACCTTGGTCTAGCTTGGAACAGTAATTAGAGACAGCCAAACCAGGGGTTTGCTTCTGAAGCCATCCGCTCTCCAAAACGCGGTGGGTGGAGGTGGTGGCAGTGAGAATCGATGGCATGAGCCATTTGGAAAGAGTGGGCTTGGCTGGTCACGCTGCAGATGGGGTAAGGAACATCCCTTCCTCTGTGTATCCAGCCCAGGTGAATGTTAGCCAACGAAATGGCATGGAGCCAAATATAGGGAAGAAAAATAAACCCAGGCACTGTAAAAACAGAGCAAAAAAGGGTGTCTGGGCTGAGGTAATAGCTGCATTGACCTTACTTGGGTAACAGACAATGCTAGTTTAAAAGTCACACCAGAGCAGGCAAGTTGGAACCAAGAAATTAATTTTCCCAGTTTAAGTCCCTTCTTTTGTTTGTTCAATTCATTACTCATTCATTGCCAGGAAGTTCTTCCTTCTCACCCAGTTAGCTTGTCCTCTGGAGTCATGGAAAGTAACCAAAAGGACTTATTTGAGTCTCCCCCATGTCGGCTCTCAGACGTAGAATCCTTCTACCTCCCGTGCCAGCCGTCAGGACCACGCGTGCTCTGTCGAGTGTTACGTTTTCAACAAGTCCAGTAGAGAGCTGACATTATTATTGGATTTAAGTTCCCAGAGCAAGAACTGGAAGAGGTTATTTGCTTGGGAGGAGACAGAAATGGAGGATTTTGTTTGATGGTTTGTTTTTTGTTGGAGGGGGCGTGGCAGTAGTTGGTTTTTGGGTTGTTTCTTGGGGTTGGGGTTTTTTTGGTGAACGATAGTGGGGAAAAAAAATCAAGAAGCGTATGCAGGTAAACGATCATCCAGCAAAAAATTCACCTCCCACTGGAAAAGCATTCTTGTGTCCAAGAGAAGGTAAAGAAAAAGCACCTACCTGACTTTCAAGGAAAATAAACTCCTAGAGATCCTCTGACTTTGGAAAAACATTTCTGAATCCATCTACTTCCACAGTGCGTAAGTGATAAGCTTTGATTTGGATGATGATAATTTCACCTCTGAAGAAACAGCAGGCACTGACCTGACTGGCTCACACACCATCCCTCGCTGCAAGATGGGAGAACATTATTAATGTAGAATTTGCCTGTTCCATCTCTGCCTTTCCCTCCCCTCATTCTTTTGATGCTGAGTGCTTCCAGTTGTGCCAGTCTGTAAACTCTTGACAGTATTTTGTATTTTCCTTCAGTGTCTCTCTCCTTCTCTGTAAGATTTCACCAGCCTATTAGTGTTAGAATGTGAGTGTTTATTAAATCCAGATATCTATTTATCTATTGGTCTATCTTTATGCAATTCATATACATGTGTGTCTGCTGAAGCACGGTCCTGGGTATAATGTTCCATTAGAGTGAAATGTTTACATAAAGGAAACTGAGGAGTTTAGCTATTATAAACCTGGACACTGTCAGTTTACTTACAAGTATGTCATATATAGTCCATGGACAGCCTTAAATTGAGACCCTATCACATCTCTCCTTCATATCTGTCCCTTTTTGTCTTCACTTGTGGCCCATCGCAGACATATCGTGGATTAGTTCAAATGCAACAAGAATCTTAATATTAGCAAGATTATTGACAAAACATTGTATCCTTGCAGGGTGAATATCAGTATTTCTTTTTATCTTAGAGGATATATGTTCCTATAGCCTCATAAAATTATCATATGGATTGTTATATCTGTCTTTCCCTCAGAAATAAATCTACACACAGCTACTTTTCACACACACACACCACCCAACCCCCCACCCCCACTATTGAATGAACAGCTACATGACAAGCCCCCGGTCCCCATGCATCCAAGTAGTGATTTGAGGAGGGTTATGGAAGAGGTGAGGGTTGGTAGATGAACCAGGGTTACCTCCCACCAGGAAAGCAATTTGGAAATACCTGTCCTTTTGTACAGGTTAGATTCTCTGCTCTGCAAAACACACTTTATTTTTAGTTCCAGTAAACAACAGGATGTTAGGTGACCACCAAAGACAGGGACAGCTATGTTTAAAACCCTGCCAGCAACCTTACTCCTCTCCAGAGTAACCCTCAGCATAATCACAAACAATTGGTGTGATTTTAAACATAAGTGTCTGGCCATGGCTAGCAATGGCATTAGCTGAGGAGAGTAAAAACCAGCCCCTTTCCCAACTTGTCCCTGTTGCCAGAGCCTGCTCATCACACGGTGGCTCTCGCTCCTGGCAGCGGGATGCTGCTGCCTGTCCTGCAGCCCAGCTCCCTCCTGCCTCCCGCCCTGAAAGGCAGCAGAGCTCTAATGACCTCCCATGCACTTACATCTAGCAGATACGTTTCTGAAAACAGAATCAGACCTCACACATCTACAACCACTTTAAAAGGCTTCTCACCCCACCTTCTGCTCTCTGTTCTCTACACTCAAGTGGAAGAATTGCACAAATCCCCCCCTCTCCCCGCCCTTTTCACCTAGCTCTTCCCAACAGCAGGAAAGACTTAGAAGAGCCAAAGGAAAGCTTAAGAAACAGCTCTGGGTCCTGCCTGCTCTGGGAATAATTTCCATGTCTGGCTTTCACTGCTGCTGGAGGGCTGGATGTAGCTTTAGTATCACTTGTCTCCCTCTGTGCCCTCTGCTTTCCATGGCTTCACCTGGGCAAGAAGTTTGTTTGCCAATTGAGCCAGTCAGTGGGAGACCCTTTCAATCACTACGTGCCAGAGGCTGCCCCTCTTTCCCTCGGGTGCCCACCCACTCGAGGAAAAGGGAAAAAAATAATTCCCAGAATCAGTCTTGGCTCACTTATTTTCTTTATTACTGTTACTCCACCCATCAGATTTATGGACTACCTTTTATTGACTGGTGTCGACTGAGTCATGTGAGGACAAATTTACAGGGACACATCAGCCTGCATCTGTCACCAGTGGTGTATGAACAAGGCTGGAGACAGACCCCTGCATGGCTGATGTGTTCCTGGGACTTGTTCACAGGCTAGTCATACTCAACACTGTGCAAGAGCATAACGGGCTTTTCCTCCACACTAAAGCAAATAAATAACCCTGCAGTAGCAAGTCACAATATCACTCCTTAGCAGGTACACCCTTGTATCATCTCCATGCCAGAGAACTGAGATGATGTGATATAGCTCTGAACACATCAATTGATAGCAGACCCAAAAGTTTCTACACAGTAGAAACTAGTTAGGAGGGTTTTAGCATTGGTTCAGAAAAGCCACAACCAGATGAAAATCATTGCTCTGATATAAGTTTGATCTGCAAGTTCTTAGTTCCTAACGGTTTGAAAGGGTAGCACTCAAATCGAGAGGTTTTACACCAGGTATCAGCTGTCTCTCTGTACCGTGTTCTTGGTGCAGTGCCAGAGCCAGAAAAACCTGTTGGGTGCTCTGGGCAGGACCATGACCAAGTGGCCATGTCCAGTTTGGATAAAACGTGGCTACCAGGAGGTCTGGCAGTGCAGAATGACACCCAAGTAACCTTCCTTCACTTGCTCTAATTGTGACTTCTTCAAATAAATAGCTGAAATAAATTGCTTTGCACAAGTAGACAAAAGACAGCTACAACCCATTCACATTCAACTAGGAGAGTACAAGTACACCTTCCATGAGCCCTCCTGCTTTGCTACAGTCACCTCCTTTCCAGCAGCCACTTCTGAGGCGCTCTCCATTCAGTGCTCCTGGAACCCAAATGGGTTCTTGGGAACTCATTTCCTTTCCCCACATGAAAAGCTGAGGCGTCTGTTGCTCTTACAGTACTCATTACTTCCACTAATTATTCCCCTCTGCTTTCACAGTCAAATCTATCCCTTGCTACTGTTTGGTCATCTCTTCCCTAATGCATTTGGTGACTAGAAGAAAACAGAAGCAGAGGAGATGATTCATACAAACTAAAACAGGGTTTGAACTTCCTTCGGTTCTGCATTTTTCCCCGAAACAGAGCTGGGAAAACTGCCAATCCAAAGAAAGCCTCCTCAACCCATGCATTCCCTCGCTGTCACTCCAACACTACCCCAATTTTTTTTGGAAGTGCGGAGATTCACTCTTCAGAAACACCCAACGCGATGATTTTCCTGTCACTCTGAGGCTAAAAAAAGCCTCTGGCTTTCCTGGATTGAAAGTAGCAAATTTAATTCTCTTCTTTTAACTGCTTCTTCACTAAACCTTCACTGCCTGCTAATCTCCTGCATCCCTGCAGAAAAGTCATGACTGAAGACTCAGGTTGTCAAAACATCACTTGTCTTTTCTGCCAGCGCTGGTGGACGCATGGCTGTGCTCAGCCGGAGCAGAGCTGAGCTCGCTCTCCGAAGGTCCCTGTTTCCAATTTAGCACAGCTCCCAGGAGGTATTACATTTCCTGGTGTAGAGCAGAAAACACTTTGAGATCCTCAAGCACAAAGCCTTGTTGTTTTATCCACTTGTACTGCCAAGCAAATTCTCCTTTCGAGGCTTCCAGTGGGGAGATCTCCTTCGGTTTCTCCATAGCCGAGCGCAGATTAAAGCTGCCTTTACCTGCCTTATGTCTAGAAAGCACAACCCCATCAAAGGCCGCCTTTATTCCCTGCATTCCTGGAAGATCTTTTTAATTGCAAGAAATAATTTGTTCCTAATTAGAGAAACATCCCAGCTCATCCTCTATTCTGCTGTGTTGCTGGCAAAGCCCCTGGAAGAGCTCCCCAACCTGAAACTTCCAAGGAATCTAATAGGGAACCCACTGCAGCCTCCAGATAGCAGGCTGCCAGCTTGATTAAAAGAGCAACGCTCGAGCAGGCTCACACTCGCATTGCAGTCATTCTTGGCACTCCTGCCGCCTCCTCCATCCAAGTATTCCGCGCCGCTCATTCCACTAGCTGCCTCTTCCCACCATCTCCACAACTAATGTCCACAGACACCTTCCAGGATCACCTAAAGCACAGGTGGTTTATAGTGCCTCATAAATGGCACTTTATAAAGATTCCCCAAAGGTGTGCCTGCTTTCCCAAGGAGAGAAACCGAGGCAGGGAGCTGACCGGGGAAGAAGCAGCCCGCGAGGTCTTTGCACCAGTGGCCGAGGGCTGGCTGTCTCGTGAACCCGGGACGGTCTCTCTGGTGTTTACCACAGCTCTGTCCCCATCACTGTGCTGCTGTTAACAGACCAGAGCCCAGTGCTTTTCTCGAATTTTCCCCAGATTACAACCAGGGCAAGTGTGCTGCTGCTTCCAAACAATGTTTCTCTGATTGCAACCTAGGCTGACAATTATAGTGATTTAGAACCAAACTAATTGTGAAGTACTTTGATCATGCTTAGCACAACTTGTGGTTTGTAGGCTGCAGATAGTTGAAAGGAACCCTTGGGTTCACAATTTCCTTGAATATAAATTTTATTTTGATACATAAGGTATGATTTTAATATTAAAATTAACCTTGTGTTTGTTCTCCCCCATCCCATTTCTTCTTTGAATATTATTACACATATAATTTTCTATCCTTGAGCTTAATATTTACCACACAATTTGTTTTAGCTTAAACCTAACTTTCCTTATTTATCTGCCTTTATGAAGAAGTATTTCTTTTTATTTTGCTCTCAGTCGTGAAAGTTAGGGGTTTTGGGGGGTTGGTTTAGTTTTGGGTTTTGTTCAAAGAACATGGGTTGGTGATGCAAACTGCTTTCTTGCCAGGCAGAGAGTGAAAGCATCCAAGCAGCAGCTCAACAGACCCCAGACCTGGGTTACTCTGAGCATCTCTTGGTGTTACAAAAGCCCCAGCAGCAATTTGCACTGCATTCATTCAGCCCCTACGCAGGTTTTGTTAATGTGGTATGGACAATAAATCCTTCCACTTCTCCATCCTTTCTTTGCATTGTTAAGAGTACAGGACATTTGGTTTTGCAACCTGTATCACTTGGTAGCGGCCACAGCTCCTCCAAATGCTCCTTGTCAAGCACTACACTGACCTGTGCTTCACATCATGTCTGTGTGCCACGTTCCTTGCCCACAAGGTACCACAGATAGGGACCCTCTCAAGTGAAACTTTACTTTTCCCTCCGTTGTAATTCTGCTGCTCCTGCCCACTCCTGGAGCAAGTGCCTCCACCCTGGGCTGCTCTGGACTTTTCCCGTGTGCTGCCCAGTGCGTGCTTGCTCTCAGTGTGATTTCAGGTATGAGTGGCTGGTTCAAAGGGAGGTGCACATGTTGGCCCCATCCCCGAACTGGCGCCTCTCTGCCTGGGAAACCTGAGAGTTTCTGTCCTTGCTTATGAACCGTGACATCTGCGCATTCCTCGGGCGCTGACCCCTGGGGGCCAGAGGTCACCCCAAGGTCAAGCAGTTTCCTCTTTCACCACCAATAGAGACCTTGACTAGAAGTAAATTATGTTGCAGTTTAAGGAAATAATTTGAAACACTCTTGTAATTATAATAAATTTTGCTGTTTACATTTTAATCTTCAACCCTTTCACCCTCTGGTTCTCTTGTTTAAGAAAAAAAGTGGGGAATTATATATTTAACAGAAAAACTCCTGCCATGGTGGACAGTTGAATAAATAACTGGAGTTCCAATAACACAACAGCTCCAAGGTCTTTGTCTGCCTTCAGCATGAGCGTGCACTTTTGTAAGCGCAAGATCTGCTTAATCTTCAGATTAAGTACGTTCATGCAGTAAGAATGGAAACATAATATTGTGTTAGGAATGTCACGTGGTTCCCAATTCTCCATGTTGAGTAACTGTAAAGTTACTTGAAGAAAAATCTCAAGCACCTTACTCAGGCAAAATTCCAGTTGACTCCAATGAAATTTTGCAGTAAAACAGGCTTTGACTCATGGCTATAGAAAGAACAGCTGTTTTACTGAGTACACATTGTCATTTGATCATTTTCTCTTGCTGCTCACAAGTGCTGATGGGCTTGGAAAATCTTTCATTCAAAGGAAAATGCTCAAATAATCACAATAAATCCTGTTAGTTTTCAGCTGGGTACCATTACTCCATCCAGTGTTTTAAATCAACACTCTGCACTTGTACAGTCATTCCTTATTTACCCAATACCCAGCCTCATCTGAAAGCTGAATTTGGAGCAGCACATAGAAGAAGCAGAGTGATTACAGCAGTAAGGTCTATGGCAATGTTAAGAGCAGCAAGACTGAACACTTGAGGAAAACAGAGAAAACAACAAAACTGCTTGGCACAAAGCATGAATTCCCAAGACTAAAGAATGGGGCTTTCCTTACAAGGATACCTGAACTTTGTGCCCATCACCACTCTGAATGAGAGTGAACTCGAGCTCCCACCCGTAGGTGTCAGGGGTTTTGCAATCCTACCTCGCTCCAAGGACCCTGTTTGTAGCACAAGCACAACACAATATGACCAAGGGAGCAAACAGAGCAAGCACAATCAAGATCAGTGTGCTCTAATCCTTGTTCTGTCAGACAAGATGTGCATCCTAGGGCAGGCAACATCTCTCTGCTTTAGCAATGACACTTGCAAAGCAGATACAACAATCACCTTCATAAAATGCCTTGAGATTTACAATTACAAGCTGCTGCTCTCAGCAATATTGTGCTTGCATTAGATATTATTACAGAGCACTGTGTGTTTTGAAAGCCTTGGATAACAACAGCTTACAAAGAGATAAACATTGCCTTCAAAAAAAGGAAATACAGAAAAATAACATAGGGTAAAAGTACTCACTCACCAACAGAGAGGGACCTGGAGGAAGAAACAGTCAGAAACGTGAAGGGCTCTAGACCTGCCAAACTTCAAACCTAACCCCCAGGGAGTTGCTATAGTGGGAGGCTCAGTGCAGCTGGTTAGGTGTTAACAGGGTTTGCCTGCAGTAACCAGTAGCTCACTGGTGCCAGGTGATCCTGCAGCATGGGCAAGATGAGGCACAACGCTGCTTACTGGAAAGAGAACTGGGAGTACAAGGAATCACTGACCAATTTTTTTGATCTCTACATACTTGCTCCTGAGCTGCCTTGTATGAATGGTCTCTGCCCCGGGAAGCTCCTGCCTGCCTGTTGATGCAGCTCTCTGCAGGGGCAGAGCCCAGGGGCACCTTCAGTTCCTCCCATCCCAGACACAGCCCTGCCTGGGGCAGCAGCATAGTCCTGGCTACCACACTGCTGACCCTGCCCACGCTTAATCCTGTGGGTTTTGCATCTGATGGAGGCACAGGCAGCTGCCTTGCTGTCCTCTGCTGAAATAATCCTGTTCGGGTCTGTAGGGGTAGCAATTAAGGGACTAAGACTGGACCTCTTCCTCTGTGGGAGGATGGGAGGAAGATGTCTCTTCTCTGCTTGAGAGCACAGGGAACAGCAAGACGCTGCTCTGAAGTGTGGAGAGACTCTGTAGCTGACAAGCTTGGTGTCCTGCCTTGGCAGAAAACAGGATTCACTTGTAGCAAGCACTGAGGACAGTGCCCCACGCCTTTGCTAGATACTGTCCCTTGAGACACAGACACAGCTTCCAGCTGAGCCAAGGAAAGCTGCAGCTCGTGTCCAGAAGCGTTTCGAGCCTCACACTGATACACATCAATGATTACAACAGCAAATGCTGTTGGCTGGATAGGGACTGGAAGCTCTCCAGACCTCAGTCCTGGGCTTTCGCGGAAAGTCTATTTCTATAGCACTCCGGTGCACTTGTACTGCGGCAGCACAGCCTGATCGTGTCATTCTGCCTCATTCAAAGTCAGCAGCAAGAGTTGCACTGCTTTCAGATGGAAACCATTCCAAGGTCTTAATCTTAATTAAGTGTCCAAATTAGAAATGAGTCAGCCATCCATACTCAAAGAGTTGAAAACAGTAATACTCTACGTCTTCCTAAAACATGACAAATGAACCATTGCTAAACACCGTGTACAAAACAAGGCTGTACAGAAAAGCACCGAGCTGGTACACAGGCAGCAAAACAGAAACTCCTTTACACTGGATGTTACTGCTAAATCTGAGCAGCTCCCAGGTCTGAGCTTACTGGCAGTCCGCACAGAGTGTGGAAAAAAAGAAATTTGGCTTCTGCACTTTCATTCATAATGCCCATCTGTTGCTGAGAGTTTTCTTGAAAGCAATCTCCATCTCTCAGTGCAGAAGACCTCCCAGCAATAGCTGAAGTTTGACCACAGGGACTGCGAGAGTTTTCCCCATCCCTATCTTCTACAAGTACATTAAATTAGATCAGTATCTCTTTTCAGGACAAACCTAGGTAGATTACTCTTTTGATATACTGTGGCAATGCCTGTGGTACTCTGATGACAGGGTATCACAAGATTAATGTAGGAGTTTCCATGGATCCTCCCAAGGAGCAGCAAATATCTGTCTTTCCTATCAGTACCACTCAGAGACTCACCTGCAGTGCTGATCCAGAGTCCCACTGCACGGATGTACATCAGTGGAGACACTGTCAGACTCTACATCACAATGAAACATTTTGGTTTTTAACTTCTGTGAGGTCTCTGAACCCAATGAAAAGCAAGGGTTAGCAAGTGAAACCCTGGCATTAAGTAGGCTGGACCACCTTTTAATGCAGCCCCTGACTGACCCCAGAATCCCTCAGTTTCTTCCCGCAGAGAAGCCGGTGTCTCAGTCAAATTCTAGAGACAAGTTTCTCTGGGAATTCAGCCAAGAGACTTCAGTCCTGCATTATCTGCAAACCTGAGAGGAAAGGATATAACTGAGGTCCAAGAAGGCATCAAGGTACCATTAGCAATCTCAGTACCTCGTACTAAGAATATATATTTAAGCAGATCCATGTTCTGACAGTGCTCTCATTTATTTGCCTGTTGACCAAGAAACAGATTAGAAGACTGATGCTCAAAACTTCATCTTTCTCTCCCATTTTCTCTCCAGAGCTTCATGGCCCCCACCACCGGCTAAGCAGATGACATGGATATGAGGAGTAGACATCAAGATGTTGGCTTTGCCTGGCAGTCAGTAAGTACAGGACAGATCAGGGTAAGACTTGTCTGTCTGATTTTATCCCCTGAGAAACAAGCAAATGTGCTAGTGACAAGCTCACAGAAATCCAGCATCACTCAGAGCATTTTCTCTTTTTGCATGCAAACATGGATGGCCATGCACAACCAATCCATAGTCATCTCACAAGAGGGAAGTTCTACCTTGGGGAGAGAGGTGGAGAGATGAGCAAACATTCCCTGAAGAACCTCTCTACTCCCTGAACCCAGTCTGAGGTGCTAGTGATGCCAGTGCACAGGCAGAGGCAAACCAAGCTTCTTTCCAAGCAGTACCCAAGTTCCTGCTCCTTCTTAGGAGAACGGTTTTAGAAACCTGCTCCTTCTTTCAGTGAAGTCTTTATTCTCCAAGGAATTGTGTGAAAGTTTTAGGCTGGTCTATAAGAAATGCTTCCTCCCTCCTTCCTGAGCATTTATTTCTTTCTCTTACCCACCCTAGTTTTGACTAGTTTTCTTACAAATGATAACCATATATCTGACTTGCATTTTAATTTAGTGATTAAAGGTCTAATAGAGAGGGGTTTGTACCACAGGGTTAAAGACTTAATCCAATTTATTCCAGATACTTTCTCTTTCTTGAAATAGCAAAGTTAGCTATTAAAATATTTTGGTAGATATTCAAGGAAACCCAAAACTCAGCTGGTACACAGGTATGGACCAGTGCAGAGCATCATAGGAAATGAACAGAGAGAGTAGCTCATCTTTCTAACCTGCACATTTCTGGTACGAGATAAGCAGCAAAACGTGCTGCCTGCTATCCATGTGTGTCCAACACACCTGATTGTGTTTGGATAAAGTATTTCCATGAATTTTAAAACAGACCCAGATGTGGGAATGGTCAGTCCAAGCCAACAATCGAAAGAAAATCCTAGTGCACAGTATGCACCCTGGCCCAGAGGAGCAGAGCTGACAAACCCTGTGTTCCCTTCTGTCTGACTCCAAATGGACACCTGGCTGTTTATCTGAGTCTGCTTGCAACAATAAAAGGGCTCTGACACCTCTGTGGTGCTTGTACAGTATAAACCTTGCCCACCCCTTTGGGAAAACAGCTATTCTCCTGAACTGGTGCCAGCTTTTTGGGCTCAGGCATCTCTCACTCTTCCTGCAAGCGACCCAGGTCAGGAACCCACTTGTGCTTCTGTTAAGGCAGCGTAGATTACTCATGTCTCTGTGGCCTGACTGAACCCTTTCTCACTCCTGTATCCCCATCAAACGTAGAACTTCTGCGATGCACGACAGCGCTGTCAGGATCCAATGTCTCCAGATGTACTTGACATCTAAAGAAGGCAGGAACAGCAACTTTTCCTAGGAACTGAGGAACCCACCGTAGAGAAAAGAAGGGTTTCTGCCACACCTCATGTGCAAGGGTTGCCTTACAATGAGCATGTGAAGCACCTGGCACCAGAAGCCCCTACCTAGGCCACTGCTGGGAGGCACAGTGGCAATGCAGGACTAGTGGAAATCTCACTAGGACAGACAGATATTCATACCAGTGACCTGTTCAGACAGTGAAATAACTTTGACCAAGAACCCATCTTTTTTCAGTCTGAAGAAATCGGTACGTTTGCCCTGGCCACTATTTATTTTATAAGTGTCCTGCATATAATGAAAGGAACAATCTTTCTTCCCATCTGCCTTACTGAAAGGCACATTTTGTGTACCGAACAGTTTCAGAGAGCTAATGGCAAAGTGCACATTACTAGCCCAGCAGTGAAAGCATTTGTAAACATCATCATCATCAAAGAGGCCTAGAGCTGCAAAGGCTGTTTTTTGCCTTGTGAGTTTATGTCTGTAAATGACTAATTGGTAAAGTTTTATCTGCAGAAGGTGGTTGGTGGTGGAAGATATTTACAAGAAAGAAAAGCAGGAAATAATTCATCTTGAGAAGCTGAATCTAATCTGAGATGTTTGTGAATTAAAATGGGCTTTAAAAAAGGGGTATTTTCTTTCTTTTCTTAATATAATAATACAGTTTTACTGAAACAGAAATACACAGCCAGTGGGTGTAAAAAAACCCAAAGAACAGGTGAGAGTGAGACTGTACATCTCTGACTGTTAGACCACGCAGGAGACATCACACAGGAGTGTTTTGGGATGGAGGAGTCAAGCACTTGTACCCACTTGCTGCACTTGCCATTAACTTACTAAAAACAAAGAAGATACTGCATTTTGAATGAAAGAACAGCTCAGTTGTGGAAAACAACCACTTGCATTTTATTGTTTTGTTTAGTATCATCCTACAAAAATTCTTTTTGGTGTCAAAACCAACCAACCAAAGAAAAAAAAAAAAAAACAACAACAAAAAACCCCCCAAACTGGTCTTGTAGGCTAGAAAGCAGTATTTTCCTTTAGGCCATGGAGTTGTTAAAATCATTTCAAATAAGCTCAGTGTTTAGTCTTTACTGCAGGAAACATTGCTCTACCTGTCTGAAATAGCTCTTATCAGGAAAATAATGCTCACTACCTTTGCTGAAAAATCAAGGGGTGACTCTTTAAAACAGTTATATGACCTTTAAAAAGTACACAAAATAAAGGAACAAGAAGGATGTTGGAATCCCCATTAGTTAAATAGCCTCCTAGGCTTTCATTGGGTTATGGATGTATTTAACTAATAGAAAACATCACGCAGTCTGATTCCTGTCTTAGAAGCAAAATAGGGATAATTTAGTATCAGGAGTGATTAATGTCATTTACTTACCCATTTTGTTATAGCTGTTACTGAATTTAAAATGCTCCTCACAAATTAAATATTTTACAACCATTTTGCTCCTAATTGGTTGCAGATCACAGATTTCCTTTAAATATAATGGCTGTTTAGGTGGCAGGGTTTGCAATGCACATTGTTCTTTTACAATCGCTTTTGACATTTTGAGAATTTGTTTAATTCTGATTAATTTTGGTTAAATGAGATGAGAGTGTACAATCTCTTTGGAATGGTCTGTTTCAAAGTGTGGTTTAAGTGTGCAACATCCTTTAGCTTATTAATTTCTACACTTTGCCACATACGAGTTGGCCTTTAAGAGTCTGAATTAATGTAGCTTAAAGAGATGTTATCTTGATTGCTATTTGGATCAGGATAGTTTAACATACCCCTAATAAAAACAAATACCCTGTCACATAACAAACCTGAAGTTTTTTAGGGACTTCTTTTGATGATTTCTTTTAACAAAATGTTTAATTCAAATGAGAATCAGTGAAGAGGAGAGTGTGCATCCTCTGTATGAAGCAGAGAAAAGCTGATGACTTTTTCCCACTAAGATAACGAATAGCAATTTTTAGAATGCCAGTGACTTCTGAAAGTTGTACCAAAACCAAAATAGATCTGTCCAGAGCCAGGTAAGAGCAGCAGACAAGATGTTTACTTTTATAGTATAAAGTCTACCCCTGTTCACCAAAGCTTATATGTACTTTGAAGCAACCTTAACAGTTTATTTAAGGTGTTCTGACTGTGTGGTTTGCTTTGTTGTGGGTTGTGTTTAGGTGGTTTGTTGGTTTGTTTTGGTTTTTTTTTTTTTAATCTTAGTTGATCTACACCTTTCTTCTCTTAATTTTTTTTGCATGGCAAAGAGAAAAACTGTCTGTGCTGAAATGTAGTGATGCCTGAAGTTTCCATTGCCAGATCTTAACAGAGCATTTTTTCTCTTAAATTCTTGACTTTTTAAAGGATTTTGATGGTGTTCACAGCACCAAAGTGGCTTTCTTCTAAGATTAGAACAAAAAGAAAATACTCTCTCTGGTTTCTGTCACAAAGTGCAAGTCTTCCTCTTCATTGGTAATATTAAATCAAGTATTTGGAAGAATCAGTGAACTGATTCTGCCCTGTGGTTGCTTGCGCTTTTCCCTAGTTCCCTGTTAATATCATCCACACAAAAAGCAACCCTTCCTTGATGGCACTGTTAATTCCTCCCAAACTTTCTGTCTAGTGGAATTACACAGTCATGAAATCCTTCAGACATCCTCTGACCAAGGGAATAGCCTTTTCTTGCCTTCCTACAGTAGCTTTGCCAGGTGACATCTGCCCACCTCAGAGCTACATCAACCATGCCCGGGCTGCGTTTGTCCCTTCCTTCCCAAATTCAAACATTTGCTGCATGATCATCCAAATATTGATTTAAACAGTCTTTGATGTCATTTGGGAAAACACATTTGAATGTTTTAAATGTGGACTCGCTCCACAGCAAGGAATACTCAGTGGATTGAGACAATCGGGGACCCTTTGCACTCTGTTAACTAATGTCGTATTTCCCACAGCATTTACTAAAATCATTTAGTCACAAAGATAACATTGTGGATAAGGAATATTTTTAATGTTTTGAAAAGATGCTGTTATCTGTTTGATCTTAACAGATGACTTCTACAATCTAAATTCCATCTTCACTGATAGAAAAAGCTCCTATTCTGTAGGAGAGTGTTTATAGTGAACTGTATCTGAATTTGTCCTGGGTTTGGTCACAGGCTCCTAACAGGTTTGAGCTCTCATTGAAATATTAGCTCTTCTTGTGGGTTGTTATTTTCCAGGTACAGATTTCAATTAGCATGAAGAAGCTCTTGTTCTCACATAAATGTTCCCAGCTACAGAATGGTATATTTAACCAGGACTTCCCAGCTTCTAGGTGTATAAACACCAAAATTTCATTGCTATTTTTCCCCCATTGACATGAAAGGCATACATAAACATGCTCAAGAGCTAGCAGTGTTGACTGAAATATTTCTAAAGGGTCTTTTACACCTTAAGCACCCACCACTTTCCTTTGGTTAAATGCACATGTATGAGATATTAACCAAAGAAATTTTGTAATTGAAAAGATTATTTTTCAAGGCTTGTTAATTCGTTTATTTTCATTTTCCTCTTGTGCCAACAAAGTCTTGCTTAACTAGTTCAGTATCTTCCATTATAAGTGATGAGGAATGTTAGATTGCAATTAAAGGTAGGTGCTCTGCTCAGTTAACCAGAGGTGCCTGGAAACTGGGTGTGAACTAACAAGTGATATTTTAAATATAATTGGACTTCTAATCCTTGATGGGCTTGAATAATTGGCATACAGCTTGAGAGAAAATAATTTAACAAAATGCCAATATTAATTGTTTTGGATTTGTGAGAAGAGCAAACCACACAAGTTTTAAGGTGAGGGGAAGTTAATTTTGAAACAAAGTTTTTAATAAATGTTGTTTAAAATTAAGCCTCGCTGGTGCTAATGAGCAATACAAAGATTAAATTTCACTTTAGAAGCATTCACTAAGGATACAAGCTTAAAACAAAGTTATATTGGTTATCAGCTAAAAGCAATGGAAATTGCATTTCTAGCGTGCAATCCAGTAGCCACACCAAGCAAAACTGTGAACACTTCCCTGCAATTTTCTATTTTCTTTTGAAAAGGCAGGTTGTGAGATAGTCAAACTAAGAGGGCAGCCACACATTCACCCCTCTAAAACCCCCAAATTTAAGCTGAAGCCTCACAAGCCTTTTGAACTAACCTGTTTGTTTGACAATCAAACTGTAATTTCATCATTCCATTCGTACATATCTTGCTCCTTTTAAATATATCAACTGCATCTGCACAGATTTTACCAGTGGGATTTTAGAGTTTAAAAGGGAAAGGCTGTTTTCAACATTTAACAGAGAAACAAACAGCTCTGCTCTCGCTGCCCTGCTCCCACACCCCAACAAACCCACGAGCATCTTCATGGTTAGCACACGTTTTACTGACATCATAAGAAAGAGAAAACCTCTGTAATGATTTATTTTCATATTAAATTCTTAACTCAGAAGTGAGATGTGACCCTTATATAAATCTCCCATAATACCCTGCTGATTCCTCCCGTTTTCTCAGGGCTAACAGAATCGTATTAATTGGCAACTCTGCTGGGGAGGGGGGTAAAGAGGTGGGTTTTTTCTTCAGTTACTTTTCTCCAATGTCAAACAGATTAGTGCACTAAAATGTCTGGGAGATAAATATGCTGTGGATTTCAAACAAGTGAAATTCTAAAATTGTTTGTTAAGGTTAATTTAGTGAAGGAAGGAAGTAACTGCCCCTTTCCATGCTTTCTGAACTACAGGTCCTACACTATTTTGTTTTATGTTGTTTTTAACTATTTGGAAAAATACTAAGAAACAGATTTGGAAAGAAGGAAAGAACTGGATCCCAGGTTTTGCTCCAGATTAAGTACTCTGGACTGTCTTTATTTAAAAAAAAAAAAAATAACCTGAATGTTCTTCTTGACACTAAAACAAAGAAAGGGATCCTGAAATACTTTCGAGTGTACGTTTTGTCACTGTAGTGCACTCCTAAAAACTGCTTTAAATCTTTCAGAGCACAACTCTCTCCTCTCCCTGCCTATCTGAAAGCACATTTTAATTGTTTGGTGCAGCAAAATGACCCTTTTCCTTTTGTTAAAAAAAAAAAGTTTAAAGTATAAATCCACAAAATTCTGGAGACAAGCACAGCCTAAGTATTTTAGGAAGGCATTTTATTTTGTAAATACTTTGTTTTAAAATGTACCTACAAAAGCTTTTACAGCAGTGAAAAGATTAAATTCCTAAAATTAACTAATCCTGAAAAAGATCCTTTTTACCTAAAATTTTGTTTGTTACTATGAAACCTGTGGTTCTTGCAAAAGAAAATGTCCTGGAAACCTTCCTATTGCATATTCTGGAAAAAACAGAAATAAGTGCTGTGTATTACTAAAAGTGAATGCAAAATGTTTGAGTAGTTTGTTCTAAATAAAAAATCGTTAAATAAAATTAAGAAGCATTTGAGCAATAATTTCCATAAAGTTTTACACTAAACTATCTACAAATACATGCTCTTTAATTTTAATAGTGAGTATTAGATAGAAAAAAAAGAAGAAAAAAAACGTTTAAAAGGTTTTGCTGGTTTCTTTCCATGTACATCTCTACTTAAATTATCTCATTCAAAGCACTGCACTTTTGAACCAGTAAACTCATTCTGAAGTTAGTGTTACACTGATAAACTAATTTCAAACAAATGTAACTCAGAGCCAACTTACAATTTCAACAAGAAGCAGAATTACAACAACAAATATCAAACAAACTATTTGACTGAGCCTGTGTGAAATCTGAGAAAGGTGGATTTCTCAAACAATTATTATAGGAACTTTGGGTTGTTGGTTTGGAGCTTTTTTTTTCTGTTAGATGCAGTGACGTTACACTTTACTGATGGAACGCTTTCAAGCTGGGTTTTGTTTTTAAATTTTAGATTGAAATGGAGCTTCGAGGCACAGCTATGAATTTTCTTTTAAATGATGACCAAGAATTACTTGCTTTCTAAGGAGGGAACACAGCTATTCGCTTTTATACCCATGCCAAACCTCTGCAGTATTTCTTTGAGCTAACCTTTATCCCCTTTCTGGACTTGTATTGGTCTCTGCTAGAAAGCAAGTCAGCCGTAATTACTTACAGGTGAGTTATTCCATACTAATGAAATAGCTCTATGAAAACGATGTTATTGAATTGAAATGTAGATGGCAGAAACACATTGATTTATTTTGCATGGATTTCTAAACGCTTAACAATTGCTCCCTCTCCCCTCGGTGCTAAAGAAATTAAGATCCAGCAGAGAAAGAAGTGAACACGAACTTCACTTCTAAGTTCGGCTGATACCAGTTTTGCATGGTTTGGGGGCAGAATGGAAAAAAAATAAAATATTAAATTTGGTTTAATAATTTCCTACCAAAATGTCTCACTCGTGTATTTCCCAAAGCCCGGTGCTGCACACGCAAGGCACAGCGCCCTTGCACTCTTACCTTCCTCCTGACACTAACTGAAAGATGAATTTGTTTACTCTGTTGTGCTTTTTTTAAAAGTGTGGGTAACTCCACCCATAACTCTGCAACTTCCCACTCACCCAGTCCTTTTTAACCTTTTAAGCACTGCTCCTGACCCACCACCCTCTCTGCAACTGGAACAGGCATTTTCAAGCCACATCCATTTTTATTGACCAGAACCAGACTGAAACCACCAGCTCCCAACTGCAGCCCCCTCCCCTCCCCCGCCTCCGAAAATGCCCCCAGCAGCTGTAAAAATAGGGGTTCTTTCTACCCTGGCTGACACCACCTTGGCCCTGGGTTGGCAAAAGGAGCCAACTGCCCCTTGCGTTTGTCTGCAGGGAGGGGGCTGCTCTTCTGGGGTTCTTCCACACCCCCCACACCACCCTATCTATATATATATATATATACGTTATGATTTTTTGGCGGGGGAGGGACAGGATTTTGTTTTGTTTTTACAGCAGCCATCCAGAGCCCTGGGTATTGATTTTCGGGCACATGAAAGGGATTTTTTACAGGCCTTCCCTGTGGAAGGGAGCAGCAGTAAAAGGTGATACCACCCACTCCGAAGGAATGCTGTGCATGCAATTAGGAGCGAGCTCCCAGCCAGGGGGTTAGAATTCAAAGCAAGGCAAAAGCTCCCCACCTCCCACAAACAACAAATCCATTAAAACTACCAAAGCCATCAATACTAATCAATGCATCCCGGGGCCGTTAACTATTTCGGTGCTCGAGGTTTTCCTCCCCCTCCCTCTCCTCCCTCCACCGCTCCGCAGCCTCCGATGGGACACCCCCACGTTTGGGTGGCTGCCGTTGTACCGCTTCTCCCCCGCTCCCGGAGCCGGCCGGGCACTCCGGCGCTTACAACCAGCCTCATTAAATACCATTAAGCGCAACTGACTTCAAAGGGCTGGCCAGGAGCGGCGGGAGCGCCGGGGCCGGCTCCGGCAGCTGGGAACTCTCCCCGGGGGCAGCCCCGACCGCTGCGGCTCGTCCTCCCCGCCGGCCCCGGGGGCAGCCCCGGCCGAGTCCTCCCCGCCGGCCCCGGGGCAGGCTCGGTGCGGGGCTGGGCTGGGGGAGGCGGCAGCGAGGCAGCGCGGAGGGGTAGCAGCGAAGTGGTTAATCAATACCAGGGCTGCAGGCAGGGGAGGGGCGGGGTGGAAGGGGGATAAAAAATGCAGAAAGGAAGGAAATGGAGGGAGTGAGAATTAGACTCACTATAAAACCTCCTCATTCTGATTTACAAAAGAGGGAGGGGGGGAGAGATGGGGGACGAGTAAAGAGAGAGGGGGGTTAGAAAATGTGAGCCAACAAGCACAATGCCCCTCTTTCCTGAAGAGAAGATGTTTATTGGGGTTTGGGCTAGAGATGTTTTTAACTACGAGCCCGCAGACGCGGTGGGATCCGAGGGAAAACTCCCATCAATGTAAAACTTACGGAATTAAAGTGATTTTTGTATTAGCTGTGTCTCTCCTCTTTTCCCTTTTTCTTTTTTTTTTCTTTTTTCCCTCCCATCCAATCCCTCATTCATAACTTGCATTTAGTGACTGTTTTTCTCATTCATGTTCCCCTCCCTCTCGGACACTGTCAAACCGAGCACAAGAGCCTGCTTTGTAGAGGTCTGATCAGCAGAGATTTGAGCTCTTTGGGCTGACTGCATTTCGGTTACGTTCAATCACTTTTGAAGCTATCAATTGGATATGTTTATGGAAACACGTAAGGTATTTTTTGCCATCTGCTAGCTAGGAAATTATGAAGATTATTTATTTTAATCGAAAGGAATGAGATTTCTCTGCCTGTTTTATTTTCAATCCTACAGATAAGAAAATGTCCTTAAGAAAATGTTGCATTTTTATCACTATAAAACGATTGTTCCATCTAAATAAACATGTGGATGAGGGGGTGAGTTTGGGTGTATTTTAAACTTTTAGAAATCGTTTCTGACAGCTTTTAAGTTACTAAAACATTTCAGATGATGCATTTTGGTTGTGAATAGTGCTTCTGTTTGTTTTTTTTTTAATTATTTATAAAAATTCATTTGTCTACATTTGCTGAAAAACTGTAAGAATCGGGGGGGGAGAGAAATGTAGTTTGAATTTCAGTAACAGGTAGACCTATATGTGTCTAGAGATACACATACATGGAGTAATTTTAAACTGTTTTATTCTGTCATGTCTGAATCTAAGCCCATTCAAATAAAACTTTTTTGTAAACTACCTGAATAAAAATATCAAGATAGTGAAATCTCGTATATTTTAGGGGTAACTTTTAGGATCATTCAAATCGATGTTTAAATAAGTAGCCCACTTAATTTATTTTTTTTTTAGTCTCTGTTAAAAAAGAAAAGTCAAGGTGCCACGCTAAATGAGTTGAGAGTTATGATTTTAGATGAGCCCAGAGGTGACTTTGACTTCCAGCCTCTCTGAAGGAGTGGTAGTGATTTTTTTTTAAGTTAAGGCAAACCAAAAGTCCAATCTGTTTAAACTTAAACATTACTACTCAATGCTGCCCTGTCAACATTTTATGAATCTATTTGTTCCTGTCTCCCATGGAGTTTTATCAATGTGTTTTGAATCCAGTCTTAGAGTTTTGTCCATGGGAACAAATGTTTGTAGCTAGTGAGCTAGGAATAAAAACCAAAACACAAAAATTAAATCTGTCCTTCCTAAATGTAGCAGTCATCCATGAGGATCAATTTTAAAGTTAATTTACAAGAGCCCCTGTAAATATCCTTGGAAACTTCTGCAAAATTTTTCTTGCACTCCTCTTTTCTCTTGGTTTTTGTCTGTTACCCACATTTACAAAGCATATGTATTTTCAAGACCTAATTAATTAAGGTTTTATATGAGTTTGTACATGTGTTTTCACACAGAGGATAGCGGTGAAGCGTGTTACTGTGCTGTTTGTGCAGGGCTACGTTAACCTTGCAGATGGGAAGAGTGTTATTAGAGAAATCGTAATTAATAGCATTAAGAAGCTGATTAAAATGAAAAACGCGTTATTGCAGCAGGGGTCTCATTAAGGAATAGTCATGCCTGTCTGCCACAGATTTAAGAACTTTTCAGCCACAAGGCCTTGAACTGAGGCAGCTCCGGTTTAAGCAAACGCAACAGAGACTCCACCCCCAGTGACATCAGATTGAGTTACACTGCAAAAACACCCCAAGATCTGGAGGAAAAAAAAAAATCAGCTTTTCTCCCTCCCTCCTCGATGTTTAAAAATGATAAAACCGCCATGCTTCTCCAGCATTGGACGTTTGCAAGGAGCCCATCTTTACAGCAGACTAACAGCAGAACAAATGTCTTTCCTCAGCCTGCCTTTCCAAAGGGAGAGGGGAGCACAACTGCACGTTTACAGCAAAACAAAACAACAGAAAACCCCCGAAGAATTCCCCGATGTTTCCCAGCCCCGAAACACAAAAATGAGATCCATCAGTCCAGAACTAGAGCAGAGCAATCCTTCCGCAGAGCAGGAAGGAGTCCCGTGGAAAGGGCGGCGGTGCACAGGGGCAGATCCGGGCTGGGGACCATGGGCTGGTGATGGTGAACTTCCATTCACTGTGTTTGTGGTTTGGCCAAAATTAAAGTGACAAACCCATTCAGAGCTTGCTGTAAAGTTACAGTTTTTGCATAAACATCCAAGGCAGTTGCCTTTCTCTAGGATGTGTCATTTCCTGTGTAGCTATAATAATAATATATTAAGTAAAGGGATAGCAATGAATTTCCATCTTTACATATGTATAGACGCTGTGCATAGGAAAGATAGCAGGATGTTGTGTATAAACAACAGCAGAAATCAGCAGAAAGCGTTTTGTTAAGAGTTTGGGAAATGACCACACCGAAATAAGAAACATGCCTGAAATATTCCTGGCATTTAAGACAAGGCTGGCAAGGAAAGATTTGCAGACCAGTCAGTGTGGGACAGGAAAGCCTCTATGTTTAAAGGTTCAGGGAGATGGATGTCAAACTCAGGACACAGGTCACCAAAAAGAGCTACAAAACCAACTTAGTTCTTACCTGCTCCTCACGGGCTTTATTTTAGTCTGAATCATGCAATGCTAACATTAGGAAGGCAGTCATAAGGAGACTCTCTGGCGACTGAGCTGGAAGAATTAACTGCAGGGATATAGGGGCTCACCTTTGCTCTAGGAAGGACGTCTTTCTTTTTGCTGAGAGGTATCTACTTTATTTCCAGCAGTAAAGTGTCAAACCCAGAAAGGAAGCGATATAATTACTGCTGGTATCTACTACAAACTCGGACCTCTGAAGAGAGACCAGTGCAGCTTTTCAAACGTCTACCATTTTGAAATCAGAAAAACATTTTCTAACAGACAGAAGAATCCCTCTTGAATCCCCCCTGGCCCTTTTGAATTCACGCCCTGCCTTACATCAAACGCTTTTTTGCTGATTAACTGCACAATCAGGTCCCTGCAGATCAGGGGAAGAATGGAGAAGAGAAAAGCAACCTCTTTTCCAGGGAACAATACCATTATTTCAGCTCCATTGGACAGGAATGTGTGATTTCACAGCCCACTGCCCTTCTCTCCCATCTCCAAAAACACTGCCAGAGATCCACTACTCCAAGTCCCCACCCATTAGTACCCAGATCCAGCATTTACAACTTGGGTTCAATATTTGAGCATGGGGGGCTACGCACACACACACATACATATATGGAGAAAACATCCAAATCAGAAACAGCTCCCAAGCCCAGGAATAGATACAAAGGAAGTTTAGTTTAGTTTTAAAAATATCTAATATCCTTTTTTGTTTGGGTTTTTTTGCATAATGTAAAATTCAAGTTCACGCCACACAAGTTATATTTTGGGGTTGGGTTTGGTAATTTGGTATGCAGGTAGTTACCAAATGAAAGAGATTTTAAAACCGAAATAATTACACAGTTTTAAAAGAAATCCACTTTTCCAAAGACAGATTACTTAATAAAATGCCAGTGATTACAGTTTTGTAATCTCTTTTCGTTTGTTTGGGGTTTTTTGTTGTTGTTGTTTTAAAAGCCTTTTTATCCACAAAAGTGTCTTGCAGTGTCCCAGCCTACCCAGTTCCTTTGCTGTTAAGTTTGTCTGACTGGAGCATGAAAACAATTTCATTTTACAAACATCTGTTGAAAGCAATTGTTGAAGAGCTGATCCCACAGTTGTGAGCTTGTTAGTTAACAATATGGCAGAAATGTTTTCAGAAATGAGACTCACCGAGACATTTCCCCGTGAGAGAGACTGTCTCTCAATGACTCTCAGCCTTTGTTTATTCATTTTTTTTCAACGATTCCTGTGTTTTACAATTTGCAGGGCAAGAGAAATACCAAGCACCCCTTCCCAGCCCTTAAACTTTGATATCGCCTGGTTTCAGCTCAGCCGCGCGTACAAAAGGAAAAGCTCTTGTCATGAAAGTGCACTGAAGTGACCTGGCGTGTTTTACTCGGTCACAATTAAGTCCCTTGCTGGGCTCAGCCCGCGGAGAGCTCGGCTGCGGGAGGGGAGCGCGGCAGCCCACGCCGCTGCCGGTCCGGGAGGCAGAGGAGCAGCCTCTCCCGTGGGCACGGACACACCGAGCTCCCCCCACCTACAGCAATAATTACTGTTCTAATTTGACAAGTTTAGCGATTTGTTTTGCCAGGGCAGGGCTTGCTTTCCTACTCGCGGGAAAGAGGGTCGAGCTTTGAAACCGAAATAGACATAAAATAGCTGCAACCTCTTGGGCAGAGCTGCACCCCCCCACCCCCCCCAACCCCCC
>VXBZ01005640.1:100831-119867 GCA_013399135.1 Heliornis fulica | reverse complement strand
TGGCGGAGAGCCCCGTGCGTGTCAGCCGAAAACGGAGGGGACAAGAGGGGACGGGTGCGGGTGTGCATCGCCCGTGCGCCAAGTGCTGCAGAAGTACGGGGTGAGACGATTGCTGGCAGGCTGGGAACAGGCTCTAGATAGCGGTGAGCGATTTGGGTTGGTTTTGTTTGGGGTTTTTAGGGTTTTTTTCCCCCCCTTCCTCTCTCAAACCTTTCACCTATGCAAACACTTATGAGAAACGATGATCCCGCGAATCGAATTGACTCCGCCGGAGCAGAGCCCGCGCCCTGCCCACCCCCAGCCCCGCGCCGAGGACGCGGGCTCACGGGAGGGTTTGCGGCTGCTGCCTGCGCTCATTGTGCCACCGAGCTCCCCGCAGGAACCACCGTTCCACTGCCAAGCGGAGCACAGCTCCTCTCCCTCTGGGTACCACGTAGATTCGGGTGGGTTTCTTTGATACGAGATCCTGATTTAGGAGTTTGTTTGTTTGAGTTTTTTTTTTGCTTAAAACCCCCAAACAGCGAGGCAGTAAGTCACATGCTATCTCCAGCCAGTATTTATATTGGCTTAATATTTAAATCTCGTAAAACTAATGCTTTGCTTAAATAGTCCAGAGTTTTTGCAATAAACCAGGGTGCGCAGCCCAAAGTGTTTCTTTGGCATTCTTGCACTTTGCCCCAATTCCGCTCCGTTTCCCTCCAGTGTGTGGTCTGTGAGTTGTGTAAGGAAAGCTTGTACCCTCGAATACAAACTGGAATTAAAAAATCCTCCGAAAGTTTAAGGCACGTTCTTTCTTCTAGTTCTCTTTTTCTTCCCTTTCTCCTCTCCTCCTTTCTTTGTCTGTTTTCTCTCCTTTATTTATTTTTAAACATTTCCAAACTAGCCTAGGTTTCTGGATTAGGGAAAAATTATTGTACAAAAAAAAGGAGGAGAAATTAAAAGTGATACAGTTTAAGAATCTAATTGGGATGGGACATTTCCAAATCATTTGACTTTTTGTTAATACTACTCTGAAAATTTGACAACTAGAAATCATTTATTGCATTTTCTCACTCAGCCCAAACTCTCCCAGACTTGAACCAGTTTAATTCATTTTAGCATTTGGTATGATTCTTACATGTCTATACAGTTCATGGAAAGTTGTTTTCAAGTTTGGATTTCTTTACATAGAATTTCTTTGCATTGTTTGAAACCTGAAATCAAAGTAGTTTCTAATTTCTTGAGTGATTCTTACTTAACAAGTAGTTACTTTTTCCAGCTTTAAGTCTGAAATTGTATTAAAAAAACCCAAATGGGAAACAGTTTGAAACCTAAAGACTAACAAGTTGACTTTTAAATGTTAGCTATTGATAAAATTATTTGGAATGTCTGATTTGTAATGATTAACTGATGTTTTCTCCTTACTACCCATATATTCTTTTTAAAAAAGTAAAAATGACAATAGCAATGTTCATGGTGCAAGCAGATGATTTTTAAAGGTCTCTCACTCCTAGATGGCAGATGTTTTGAAACCTTGTTTAGATGCTCGTGTAAAATAGCAAGACTTCCTTAGCAATTTAAATGAAATAAAAATAATTCAAGCTATTAGCAAGCATATATGTAATAAATACCAAATGTTTTATAAGACGATTCAGATAAAAGCAATAGACAGGGTACAAACTTCTCCTCCATTGTGTCTTTAAGATAACGTTTAATCTCATTCATTACACCTACTTTTGTAAAATACTGGCAGTACTGAAATGCAAGGAGGACAATCCCAACTCTAGTCTTTGCTTTCACATTTACCATTGAGAAGAAAAAAAAAGTTCCTAAAACAAGCTCATCTAAATTCTTGCTGAAGTTAATTTAAGATGCAGTTGTGAAATACTAAAATCTAATTTTAAAGAATGACATTGAATCAATGTGGTTGCTGAAACTCCTTTTTTTTGAATGTAACAAATTAGGGTTAGAGTAAATCATGCACAGAAGGCCATCATTTGGAGAAGTTTCTAACTGATTTATCATTTATTTTGGAAAGTCTCTGAAGTATGCTGTTGTCCAGAGCCCTTTTTCTGTTGTACTACTGGCAATTATGATGAGCAGTGCAATATTAAAAGGGCATTGGCTGGCAGAAACATGACCCCCTTTAGCAGCCCACCCTCTTCAGAGTGGGCAAACAACCCTAAAATAGATGCCTCCTCCAGTGTATTTATGCACGTGTGTGAAATAAGGTTTTATACATGTGGGAGTGGTTTTAAATAAGGAGAGAGATTCTGGGTTATACTAATATATATATATACATGTCTTTCTATAGAAATGGGCGGGAATAATTTAAACACATCCTATTTAAAACATAAGCTCCAGACGTTTCTGGGAGCTTTCAAGACATCACATTAGCTGCTTTGTTTACCAATAACTTTTAATTCATTATTCATTTCTAGACATATCCATACAATATATACATTGATTTTTTAAAAAAAATATTTCTTTATAGATTTTCCTCTTATAGAAACTTCCCTATAAGTTTAATGTAGTCCCTATTGATGTCTGTAGGGATTTATTGCTGATGATTTGTTTCTAAGAATCTGTGCTGTTTATACTCTGATTTTTGAGTGGTGACACACAGAGATACATATGAGATTGAAGCCCAGACACTAGGTATTTTTGTACACAAGTCTCATAATTTCTGTAACATTTTCCACAGCAAATCAAAGCACTGTGTATTTATAGCACTCTATATACACACACACCCCCAGCCTTTTTCATCTGTGCTGGTCAGCCACCCTAGAATGCACAGCACAATTAAGAAAACTTCTGAAGGCACAGGAAAGGACTGGCACTTTCTGTGTTTTATTTATATTGTGCAGTTCAGATCACTGACTGACCAATTTGGGTTTTACAGAAACACATACATTTGGAGATGCTTGTATTCTCCATTACTGTGGCAAAATATTTCATTGTATAAAACCTTTATAACATACCGTGCCTAGGTACACTGGGCATGTAGCAAAAGACTTGAATGGTTTGTTTAACAAGCCATACTAACAGTGGTCTTTCTTGCCCTCTCTCTTTTTTTCCTCTCTGTCTTTTTTTTAACTAACTTTTTGTTGTTGTTTTTTTACCTTGTCTAATTACGATTGCAAATATACTTTCTCATGCAGAGCTTTATTGGGGCTAAACATAAAAACGTTATTGTGGTTAACAGTGTAATGTAACAGTCCCTTACAAAAGGATGCAGGGACAGCTGTGCAGAACGTGACAGTGGCTGCTGGTATCGCTGGCTCTGACAATGTTGCACTACTGTCTGCACAAATAAAGCAGTGCAATAATATTGTCAAAGCATTTGGTTCCAGTCCTAATACATCCTTTATGATCAGTTACTGTTGCACACCCAGCCCCTGACATTATGGGATTCTGTAGTTATTTAATCCATTTTAGTAGGGAACCAGGCCCCTACTCTGATTTCTCACCACCACCACCGCAAAGGATGTAGTGAGCATTAAAATGTCAAGATCATGTAGAAATCGCCTAAAAAAAACCCTAAAACACCTCCCCTTGTGTTTGTTTGTTTGTATTGTGTTTAGGTTGAGTGGTCTGTATGGAAATTCCTTAGGTTTTGTTCCCCATTTTTACTGCCTGAGTGTACAAAATGGATTGCCCTTTCTGCCACTAGCATGGGTTTGTGTGTCCAAGTTGTAAAATAAAAAGCTGGCCTATTCACATTTTAAGGCCCTCTTGTCCTCCTTTAGAGCAATCACCACTTTAGAAAATATCCTGACCAGGTTTAAATATTTTCTTGCTACTGCTTTAACATCCTTAGGTTTATAAAACTACCTTTTATTGTTGTGTATAGAATTGAGTCACTTTAATATATACACATGTATTCACAGGCAATTTAATTTTGCTTCCTATTGATATATTTTTCAAGTTCCATTCTATTTTACTTTTAGAGGAATTACTGCTAAGATTAAAGCCATATTGATACCTTTATTTTCATTTTTTAAAAAAATATTATAGAAAGAAAGAGTGGAAGGCACCTAAGTAATAATCAATAGGTTTTGAAAGACAATCTTTCCCTACACATCCCAAAAGCAACATGGAGTGAAGTCAGAGACGCAGGAACGATGTAGGCCTAGGAACAGGGATATTGCATTCAGAATTGATCTTTAAATAACAATATGTTGGTAACTGTCACTCCCGGTGTAGTTGGAGGCAGATGTGGTATTTTCGCTTGCAGCTGCTAAGAAAGGGGTTGGAGGGCTGGGGGATGGGACCTTCCTCTCTCTCTTTTTTTTTTTTTCTGAAGCCTTGAGCTGTTACCTTGGGAGCAAAGGGTGGGGGTGGGGAGAGCCGTCATATTGGAAATCAAATCTAGGTAAAGGAGCATTTTCAAATTGCACAGCACATCCCAAGCCAGGCCAGGGTGAGCAAGCCATGGGGTGGCAGAAAATGGAGGACCACATCCTGAGTGGCAGGGATGGGGGTCGTGTCTCACTTCAGAGGGATGAAGGGAAGCCGAATCCTCAATAATGCTCTCCAGTTCTTCAATGAACAAGCGAGCAAACAAAAGACACCTTTCCAGCCCCTCCGTTTCTGATGAGGAGCTGAAGCCTGTCTCCCTTTCATACCCAGAGAAGGCTAAACCTCCACGGCATGGTGCTGGTGGTGGATGTGGTACGACTCCCAGGCCTCAGTGGAGGTAACCTGAGCCAGCATGGCTCCCTTTCTCTGGAGCTTTTAATTCCTCTCTGCATTGTAGCACGGTTGCCATTTTTACGTGCGTTAACGGGAAGGCCTGTTCAACTTTGGCACTCTCCTCCTCCCCCCTAATTTTTCATTAATTAAAAAGTAGGAGAGTGTGAAATCTATAAGGACTCTGCTTGGGGGTGGGGTGTCTTCCCTCCCCCCTCATCAATAGGAGCACAGGAGTAACCAGAGTGGAAGCGCAAGGAATCCTTTGCTGGCTCTGGCCGAGGAGCGTGGAAAGAACTGGAAGCCACCCTGGAGTGGGGCAGCAATTTGCTCTGTGTGTGTGTGTGCGTGCTCATGGAATCCATCAGCGAGTGGAAATAAGTGCTAGTGAAAGCCTTGGTGGGGCTGATCCTGGGCTGTAAGATGGCCTCTCAGATGTCTGAGCCTGCCTTGTTTGGAGGTGGAGAAATCAGGGGGAGGGGGAATAGATGGATACTTGTTTTCCTGTATAAAGTTATGTCTTTAAAAATAATATAGGCGCTACACTTGAAAACGTCCCCTGGGTGTGGGGGCGATTTGAGGCGTGTGGTACAGGGAAAGGCCTGTGCGGTGACAAGGCCCGTACCCCACTGGCAGGGGGACGCCCTCAGCCCTCCTGGCTCCAGCTGGGGTGAATGGAGCCCACGGTGGGCCCTTCACGGAGCTCCAGCTTTCTTGAAGGTAGGCCCCAAGGGTGCAGGGGCCGAGGATGGGGTTCCCTGCAGATTTGGGGCTGGGATGGAGGTTACACATTCCAAACCGTCCCTTCCCTACTTTTTTTTTTTAACCCTGCCTGGCTGAGGAATGTAATACTGAAAAAAAAAAAAACAAAAAAAAAAAAACAGGGGGGGGGAAGAAAAAAAAAAAAAAAAAAAAAAAAAGGGAGGGGAAAAAAAAAAAAAAAAAAAGGGGGGGGGGATTCGGAAGCAAAGGCCCCTTCAGGAGTCTGTATTTGTGCAAGGGAAACCATTTGCATGTGTGTGGAGATGCCAGAGTTTGTCTCCAGTTGGGTCGGAGGGGGAGGGCGCGGGAGGAATGCGGGGAATCAGGTCGGGCTGCGGGGGGAAGGGCTCCGGCAGAGCCTCCATCCTGTTGTTGCATAAACTTGTTAAAAGAACCCCTCCTCTGTGGAGGCAGCACACATAGGGTATTAGTGTGGTGGAGGAGGCCAGACCTGCGTCCTGGCTACACAACCAATTGGAGCGGAAAGTGAAATCAGATGGTTTAAGTTTTCAGAGGGTTTCTTTTTTTTTTTCATGGGGACTTTTTGAGTCATTGCATTGAGTGCTAGATCTGTGTTAAGGTCGCTCCTGCTCTCGCTGCTCTTGGGTGGTTTGGGGAAGGAAGACAGCCAGGCAGGGACCGGAGGTGCCACTTTACCTTCCTGCAGTGCCCCTGGCCCCGCCAGAGAGTTGGGCTTGGGGACCCGTGGAGAAATCGCACCCCCTACCCCTGCAGGCAAGGGGACGGGCAGTTCGTGGGCAGCTAGGGTGTGTGGTGAGTGGAGCCTGCCTTCTACCCTGGTCAAAGAGTTATTTGGGGGATGCTGAGATCAGCCCCACATGTGCTCCTTCCCCAGCCAAGCCAATTCCAAGACCTTTCACTTGCCCAGCTGTACATGCAGGGCCAGAAGTGGGATCGGCACTTCCAAGGTGATAGGATTTAGCCCTATTTTGCTCCTGCATTTAGTACCACAAGGTTTTTTTTTTTTTTCCATCAGACAGCAGAGCGCTGGTAAACACCATGCAGAAAAGCCGTATTGTGGGGTTACAAAGTCTAGGCTGTTTAAGGAGCTCTGTCATTCCTTTTAATGGAGCTCACTGACGCAGATCTGGCTTCTGCCAGCCGAGGAAATGTTACTGCTGAGAAAAGAGTTATTGAAACCCACAAACTAAATATTATAAGCAAGAATCAAATGGCAGGACGTTCTGGAGTGTAATCCCTCCTGATTTCAGGAGAAGGGGAACATACTGATAAGTGGCTGTGGATATCAGAGTCCCCAAGCTCGGTGGGTGAAACACACTTGGGAGGTGGTGTTTTCAGAGAGGATTATCAACCCTTACTCTCTGGAGTCTCTCACACCTGGACAGGTTGACTCTTGCATGGAAGCAAGAATCCCCTTTTTCTCTGGACGGATTTGTACAAACTTGCTAGATAGACTTAAGGAGCCAGGACTGGAATGCTAAGAATTTTCTCTCTCTCAAAAAAAAAAAAAAAGGAAAGAAAAAGGGGAGAATTAAAAAGGCAACACTTTCCAGTTTTAAAACAATGATAAAATTATTAAATAGGATTGAAAACGCTAAATCAACTCTCAGCCCACAGCAGTTTCCAAAGTGTTTGCTCTGACCTTTGGTAATAGTGTCAATTCTGCTGCAGAAAATATATTGTGGACTTAATAATGTATTTAATTGTAAGATGGCTTTTAAATGGTCTCCTTTCCTCAGGCTAGCAAAATGGCTGTGGACAGGGAAACAAGGCTGGACTGAAGCTTTATTGCACTGCTATGTTTTGAGAGGTTGCAACTGAGATGAAAATTTAAAAAACCCAAAGTGGCACCTTTAACCACAAGAGAAACAAACAAACAGCAACAAAGGGAAGGGGAAATGGCTCCCTAAACTAAACCAGGCAAAACAAGGGCTGATCTCACAAGGAGCAGAGGCCTTTGAGCTCCAGCGACTCAGCTCGCTATTTATCCCAAAGCTTCATCCTAAGGACACTGCACTTTTGTCTACAAACATCAGAAAAGGGGAGTTTAATCATATAGCAGTGACTTTGCTACAGTAAAAAATTCTTCCCCCACACATACTGCCAAAAAAAAAGCGCTTCCATTATTGAGCAACATATAAAGTATTATTTCCATACTAGTCTGGGTGACATTTCCACTTAGTTTCTATAACTGTGATTAAAGGCGAGAGAGGTTTCTAAACATATCTAGAGATGCTGAGCCTCCTGGTGTATAAATAGCATGCATTTCATAATCTCGTGTTTAAACGTTTATTTTAAAATAACCCCCATATACATTCCACAGAGTCTCCCTGCTATAGGACATAGCACGACTCAGGCTTTGCATATTGTTTGCAAACTGTGGGAATATTATTGGTGGTTGATTCAGTCTTTATTTTTCTTGTCTTGTAAAAAAAGAGGTGTGTGGGAGTCCTGGGCCAATACACCATTTGGAGATAAGGAAATTTTTGAGACGCATCTGGGCTTTCAGCACAGCTCCAGAACCATAAAGACAAAGTAACTTAACTGCTTTTGCTTGGAACTTAGCTCGTAGCTGAGGTTTCTAATTACATCCCTTACCTTCTCCTGCCGGTTGTAGCTTCTGCAATTACTGAAATTCTTAGGTTGTGTAGAAATGGTCAAGTCGTGCTTCCCACACACACTACTGATGCATTAGGAATGTCACTTGATATGCAAATTGTTTCCACTGTCTCTTGGGCCATTGGAGAAGTGAAATTGTGTGTATTAAGTCTTGTTTGAGACAACATCGAGGCTGAAGAGTGGAAAAGGTATTGTAAACAATAAAATAGAGACTGGACTGGAATAGATGGAAAGGTAAGGCCAAGCCTAGTTGCATTTTTTTTTCTTAATGTTCTCAGTCCAACGGGAAGAGGTGGTTGCAGAGAGGCAGAGAGGCAGGATTAAACCTGAGGTTTTGCCAAGGTAATGAGAATACATAAGTTTGATAAAACTCATTCTGAGCCGATTACAGCAATCTCTGTGAACATGGCCTTTTAATTAGTGTGAGCAAAGGTTAATACAAATAAATAATGTGGAAAAAGAGATCTCTGTTTGCTTCCAACAAGCATCACAAAGGATGGGGAGAGGGAGGAGTTGGGGCAGATTAGAGATTTTGTTTATCAGTCCATTAGAAAAACAAACAAACAATGGAGCTTCCCCTGTTCTCTTTTCTTTGGCATGTCCTTGGTTTTCAACTGCTTTGGGCAAGTCGGGCAACATCAAAAGGGATGCAAGGCTGCCTCACACCAGCATGCCAAACGCCAGGGATCTCTAATGGCAAAGACCAGATCGATGTGGCATGCATAAATTAGCCGTGAATCCATGAATTAGGGGATTGTCTCTCCATTACACTCCTATTTAATCCACTGGAAAGCGGGCTGAGGAAAGAGAAGCTTAAAGTGTCAAAATCATGACCTGGTTTGGGATGGCCTGGGAATGAAGTTTCCTTCCTTTGGACTTTTAAGTGTTCCTACGGGATGAATGCACGGGGGCACGTTAACTGGGAGCCACACTGCAGAGGAAGAGTCTAGTTGGCAAAGCAGCCCTGAAGATGGAGGTGTCTCAGTCCCTCCCTGGGAATCATTTCTGCGGCTGTTGGTGTGTTCAGTGCTAAACCAGCCCCAGATGAAATTGTGTCTAGGACAGAAAAGGTGCTGGGGAAAGGAGGAGAACAGAATAAAAAGCCAAACAAAATGATCTAGGGCAAAACACGTGTGTGTCTCCAAACACTATTTAATCTGTGTGCATTAATGTGAAGTCAGTGCTGGAGAGCCAGCCCTGGAGATCTTGTTTCGCTTTCTAATTTTTGGTGTGTACTTAATCCCGTGATTTCCAGTGAAGGGAGGGATATTTTAAAACACTGGGCTTTCCAAGTAGGACAGCCCTAGAAAGGAAGTTCTCCGAGGGCTTGATGCCTGTTACTAAGAGGTTCAAAATACAACTGTCAGTTAATCAAATAAATAGCACTTCCCAGCCTCTAACAGCTAGGCAGCTAATTGACTGAGGTTATTAATAAAGGACAGAAATCTACACAGGAGAAGAATGTGAGAACTGGGGAGACAGTTATAAAAGCCCGGATAAAAACCACACTGGAGTTAAATATGTCTTGGGAGAAGGGTAGTGCCCATGCAGAGATTCTGCAGGGTCAGAGGTTTACTCCATTCCTGCATCCCCACCCTCCCGGGAGCACACGGTGCTGTGATCCATAGGGCAGTGCACTGCTTTCTAACTTTGTACCCCTTCCCCATTTGCAGGCACGGAATGAAGCTCCCTCCAGTCACCTGCTGCAAGACACATTATCCAGCTTCCTAACCTTAAGGATGAGACCCTATCAATATTGCCTCTGCTTTTGTGATCAGGGTAGTAGTGCAATATTGCTTATAGGGTCTTTTCTTTTGAGGGTTATTCTTCATGGAGAGAAGAAAGCCACAGCAGGAAAAAAATAATCCTATGTGCCCATCGAGTTAAGGGAAAAGTTGTGAAATGCTGAGCACTGTTAGATAGGGTTGTGCAGAGATGTTATTTGTGACAAATAATTGTGCTATTCCAGTGACTCAGGTTGTGAGTAATGGGCATATTTTTGATGCTATCACACAGGATTAAAACACGAGGCTGTTTTAAAACACACAAGCAGGGATCGCAACTGGAGAAACCCATCACGGCTCCATTTTAAAAATAGTATTGAGTCCCGAGATATTTGAAGGATGCCTATTTTACATAACGATGTAAACACCCACCAAGGGATGGGAGGAGATACAGTCACACTTGCCGTCTCTGTGCCTGATCCCAGCCCGAAAGCCAGCGCGGTGTGAAGCAGAGCATAGCACAAAGAGGCCGAGGCTCTAATCCCAGTAACCTCGAAACAAAGCTCACGCCTCTCTACCCGGTGAGCGCGGCCCACTACAGCTCCGGGCTCCGCGGCCAGGCCGGGGCCCAGCTGCCCGAGGGCTGTTCCAGGGTCGGGCGGCACAGCGGGGCTGGGCACTGCCTCCAGCCCTTCCCGAGAGCTGTTCACTGAGGTACGTGAGAACGGAGCAAGGATGGGGGTGTTAAATCTTCTCTCCGCTTTGTGAGGGATCAGCTGGGGGCTGACAGCAGCCGGGATGGCGGAGTGGGTGGCCCTGCCTTCCATTTCAGGTGGTCCCGGCGGTCCCTTTCGGGACCTCAGGGGCCCAGGGAAAGGGATGGTGGGAGGGGACTGGGGGCCGGATCAGGGCGCGGTGGAGCTGCAGCGGGGCTTTCCGCGCCGGTCCCCGGGCAGCGCGGGGCCACTGCGGCCGGGCTTGCCCGGGGGAGAGCCCGGAGCCCTACGACGGGGCCGTGCCCGCTGCCTCCCCCTTGTGCGGCCGGCCCTGCCGCTGCCCTCCGTTTAACCCACCCCCCAGCATCATTCCGGTGGGAGGCGGCCAGCTCGGGGACAAAGCCAGGACAGAGACCCCCTTCCCTCCCCAGGCTCTCCCTCCGTGGCCCCAGCCCGGCGACCGGGCTGCAGGCCGAGGGTCGGCTGCGGCTGCTGGGCCAACGCTGGGACCACCGGGCGGGCTGCCCCTCTTTCCCTGTTGCACTACTGTCACGGTCGCAGCGAGCAGTGCAATAATGAAAGGGCGTCAGTGCGCCGGGGAGCGGCGAGAGCGGGGACGAGCCGGTGGCAGCGTGAGGTGACGGGACGTCCCGCTACCCCCACCTCCCCCGACGCCCTTAATTGGGGAGGGGGGGGCAGGGAGTGGGACACACTTTGGTCGCGCAACTTTCTTTGTTTAAACACGCAGCGTGTGCGCAGGGACAGGGCAGGGCAAGGTGAGCGACTCCGCAGCCACCGCCGCTCCGCCGGCCACGGCCGCGCTTCCCCATGGTTGGCCGCGGAGCGTGGGGCAGGACGCCCCTCTGCTGTACCCGGCCAGCACCCAATAAATAAAGTGACTCCCACGTCCCCTGTCGCTGCCTTTTCTTCCTGATGGTTTTACTTGCCGGTCACCAATGCTTCCCGCCTCCCCAGCAGCCGTACGCAGGTAAAAATCCCTTCTACGGGCTTTTGTCCGGCAATTCGGTGCGCTAATGGCACCCTTGGTCTTTGTGGGGAGAGGATGAAAACGGTAATAGGAAGAGGAGCATCTTCCTTCGCCGTGGAGCCTGGAAACGGGCTCGAGGTATGCCCTAGTGCTGGGGTCGGCAGTGGGGAGCACGGGCAGGGCAACGAGAGTGCAGGGCAGGAGGGGAAGGGGTTGCAATAACGGGGACGAGAGCAGCTCTCGGCATTTGGGATCTGT
Source organism: Heliornis fulica (assembly GCA_013399135.1). NCBI lineage: Eukaryota > Metazoa > Chordata > Aves > Gruiformes > Heliornithidae > Heliornis > Heliornis fulica. The sequence goes on along the minus strand of VXBZ01005640.1, from coordinate 108,147 downwards.
GCTGGGAAGGCCAAGAAATAACCCCTTGATTATTAGTGGCCACGGTGAAATGGATACTTCTATAAAAGAGGGCTGAGGAGGGGTATTTCCTTTAACAAAGGACCTTTCCACTCTGGCCTTTTGAACCTGCACTTCTTCCCGACACTGTTTTCTGCTTCATCATGACTTTTTGCAGAGGAAGATGAGTGCAGAAAGCAGGCTGGCCGTAGGAGAGGGATGCAATCTAATCTTGATGAAAAGGCTTTTACAGTCTATGCTTCATTTCCTATTTCTTTCGGATTCTCTCTTTCTTCTGTCTCTCACATGCACAAGCAGATATAAAAGATGAATCCTTCCCTGCAGTCGCTCCTAGGGAAAAGTCAGCCCCCTCCCCAGCTTCACCTTCAGGCTTTGTGCACACAAAATGGCTGCAGCAGCCTGTGGGTGGGCATGGAGAACGCAGGAAGCTGCTTTTCTTTTTCCCACCCTGCCTGCCCAGGAAGCCCTTCTGCTTTTATTTTTTGTGGCATTTCGCTCTTGCATAGCTCTGTGCAAATCCAAGGGGGTCTCCTATGTGTAAGCTATGTGTGGAATGGGAGCTAGGGAGGGAAATGGCCAGTTTGCATGAGAAGGGGACCTGTCGGGCCCCAGTGTTTATTTTTTTGCTGACCTTCTGGGGATATGGTCAGTAAGAGCTGTGACAGCTGCTGGAAGCGGCAGGGGCTTTGAAGATTGTGAAGGTTGTGACCTCGAGGCCCCTTTCCTCTCTCTGTCCCAGGAGCTGCTGAGTCAATCAGGGAGAAGGGGAGGTGAAATGGGGGCTGCTCTTTAGCCATTTTTCAATCCGTGAATGAAACAGGAAAGGACAAATGCAAGAAGAAAAAAAGAGCGATTACTTCCACTTTGGTGCATTACTGAGAAGGGGGAATCTTTCTTTGGCAAAAGATTATAAGAATAATGGGAAACCACTGTGCTCCTAAGATCCAGCACCTTGAATAAAGGATTAAACTGGGCAAGGAGCTGATGGCAGATCAATAACAGTAAATTAGGGGGAAAGCCTATAACTCCTCTTGGTTCAAAGCAGGAGGAAATCCACCTCTCATTTCCCCGATAGCAGCACTAGATATAGCAGCAGGAACATGTTCCTACTTGGCCTACTAGCTCCCACCATCTCCTTGACCCTACACTAACACATCTTCATCTTTGCTGAGCTCAGCTGAACCCTATGGCTGAGGTTGCAGAGGCCACTGAGAATGGCTGCACCACACATGCCAAAATAAAGGGACAAAGTACATTGTGTGGAGCTGTATCCTTGATGTGTGTGTGCGCTTTCAAGTGGCACAAGCTCCCTTGGCAATCCAGGCCCCTGGACAACTGATAGGAGAGCTCTTACTCAGTCCCAGTGCCCTCTCTAAGCCCAGTGAGCAGGGTTTAAGTCTTTTTCACTTTCTAGCTAACATGATCCTATGGATCTTTCCTTTTAAAATAGTAATCAGAACAGCAAACAGAGCGCCTGGCTTTGCTTGACCAATACACAACAGAGGCAAAGAAGGCAAACAGCAGGCTTTTCAGTTAGTTTACACAGGGGGCACTTAAATACTGTATTGGTTACATAATACCATTTGGGGGTTGGGTTTTACACATTCTTCTACTAAATATATCTGTGAGATTTGTTTTAAAGTGATCAACATTAATCCAGCCACAGCTTTGAGGAGAAAACTCTGATGATTAGACCTAGCTTACAGCATATTTACCAAAGGCACAATAGAAAATTTTCCTAGACCTGTGGTCAGTACTGCACTTGCTCTGCTACGATGGAGGGTATATGCTGCCTTTAGGAGGGCTGTCCATAGAGAGCCACTTCCCTGGAGGAAGCATAAGCTCCTGGGTTTTAGGGCCACATCCTGTCACTGATCCACATCCAGTCTTCAGAATTCATCCCAGCACAGACTGAAGATAGGAGATGTTCTGGCAATTATGACTAACTAACTGCTAAGAAAGAGGGTGAGGTGCATATATGTTTATTTTTCAATGAATCTAGTCCTAGATGTGATTAAGTAGGAGAAAAAAGTATAACTCCTCTGGAGAACCCCATTCACATGAGATACCTGAACACTTATTCCCTCCCTCATAAGCCCTTCAGTAAGCATCCTATTCGCACCCAAAGTGAGTAGCAGGTGGCCAAGCTGTTCCTCTGGAGGCTTGACAATGGCATTATCCATCCAGCTTTTCAGTGAAGCCTGACTGAATCCGTACACAACTTCCAAGGCTGGGAACAGTAAGCTTCCCCAGGCAAGGCTTGGATCTGCTAGCCATGCATCCTTGCAAAGGACCATTCCTCTGCTCAGAAGCAAGCAGATGGGAAGAGTCTCAAAGCATCAGAGCTTTAAAACCACGCTCTTCTTTAGAGTGTTGCCACCAGAAGCTCAGTGGGCAGAGATCTGCGCCATAAGGAGCTAGCAGAACAGTGGGTGGGTGGCTAATTGAGAATGGAAGTTCTTTGGAGCAGCCAAAATAGTCTTTGTGGTACTGCGCAGAATTAGGTACATTGCCTGGGCTCAACATCAAACACCAACTCAATAAAAAAATCCTGCTTGCTCACTCACTTGGGAGCTGGGTGAGCCCTTGTCTTGTAAACCTCCTTAAGTCTTGTAAACCTCCTTGGACACACAGAGTAATCAGGTGACAGTGATAAGCTGTGGTGCACAGTGCAAACTAATGTACCATTTTGCATGGGTGTAGTAAGTCATATAAAGAGTCATCCAGCTGTTACTACAAAAAAAAAAAAAAGGCAGACCCTTGCATCCTTCAAACCCTGATCTGCTAAGAAGCAACACCATTGCCAAGAGCTGCTAAAACTTTGTGAGCAGTTCGCCCAATTAAAAGCAATAGGGAGTTACACTGATTACAAAAGTCACTATAACATAGTACTAGAAGATAAACTGGTTTGTTCTTCCCCTGTGAATCCCCATCATATTTCAGAACAAGTTCAGGGTGAGAGCCATCCAGTTTGACACAACATACCAGCAGAAAATTCTGCTGCTTGTTTTGCCTTTTACAGCAGTTACACCTTTGACACACCTACAAATTATTTTGAAAAATTAAAACAAAAGGGAGACTCTGCTCCGAGAAGCAGAAATGGAAAGACTTCTTCATCTGAAGGGGAATCTCTCAACAACCCTGGAAAAGTATGGATGCCACCTTCACGTGCAAGCCGTTACAGACACCAAGTATCAACAAAGCTAAAGATTTTTCTCACTGCCCACCCCAAATACCAAGGGGTTAATTTAGGGCGTTTATAGCAGCGTTTGGAGCAACGCAGAAGGTAGTTTTGGTGTGCTCCTGTGGCATCTCTGGCCAAATACTCTGACCAGAATCGATCCCTTCTCTTTTCACACACAGACATCCCTACTGTTTTCAAGGAGAAAAACACAACCCAGACAAACTAAGAATTTAAATAGGGCAGTGAGAATCGGAGTAATATTTAAATCGGGAAAAGTGAAGCGAAATGTTTTCCATTTGTACCCTGTATAAAGGTAACAAGGGGTCGTCTTTAAAACCTCGTCCGGGTGAATGGCTTTTGCCTCTACAGCAGGAGAGCCCTTCGCGGGTGTGTTAAAGCCGACAACCGCCTCCCCCCCATCCCCGACGGTACAAGAAGTAAGACCCGGGGCAGCCGTGCTCCCCAGGAGGGAAGCTCTGCTGGGGCTCGGCTCTGCTCCCGGTGCCCCGACGAGCATCCGGCGAACGGCACCGGGCAGCGCCGAGTCACGCTGCCGCCGGCATTAAGAAGGGGTTTCAGTGCCCGGGGCTCATCCTCGGTGCTCAACGAGGGACGGTGTCGGCCAAGCCCGACAGCTGCTGCCCAGCCAAAGCGACCTCCACAAAGGGATTGCGTGGGGATTTCGGAGGGTCCCTGGCTCGTGGCTCTTGAAAGGACCCGCTGACAGCCAGCCCCGCNCGGTTCTCCGCGAAGGGATGGCGTCCAAGCCCCAAGCGCTTCCCCCGCCGGGCTAGAGACGCGCAGGAGGGCGGCCGCCCTTCCGTCGGGAAAGGTGTGCTGGAAACCACCGCCTTTCCCTCCGACAGGGGCTGACAAATAAATTACATCCACCGGACCTAGCGGGGGCGCGGGTGGGTGGGTACTGGGGGCGGTGCAGAGGGGACATCGACCTTTTTGGGGGGGTAGAGGAGAGCGGGTAGTAGCATAGATTGGGGGTGAGGGGGAAACACGCAGCAGGACTGATCAGTAAGTATTGTTCAGACTATTCACACATTTCCTATTATTTCTGCCTAAAATGCCCTTGATGTCCAAGCGCATCCTTCCCTGGCTCTTCTCTATTCATCGTAAACCCACTGATGCACATAAACGCCCCGAGAGACCAGCCTGGGGAGCACGCTGCTGCTCGGACAGTGCAGCCAGTCAGTCTCGGAGGCAGAAAACACTGGCGACAGGCTGCAGGGAGTGGGGAACCCCTGTCACCCCCCAGTGCCGAGCAGGGCCAGTGCAGCCCCGGGAAGGGGAGCAGGGCCAGTGCAGGGCACCCAGCCTGCCTCCCTCCAGCCGGGCTGCGGCAGCAGCATCCCAGACTCCTTCCCGCGCCCGGTTACCCCAGAACCCCTGAGCGGTCGGGTAGGACCACGCAGAAGCTGCTTCCTTCTAGGGGCAGGGTGACTGTCGCCATTTTAACCTGCTCCGAGCAGGCCCACAGGGCAGAGGCAGCGGGTGATCTTCCGCCGCTCTGCGGAGCTGCGGGGGAAGGACACTGGGGAGGGCAGGACATTGGGGAGGGAAGGGGCTCATCTGGACAGCCCACGGCATGTAGCCCAGCTTTCCCACTGGCTTCCCGGATACCGGCCTCAGTTCCCAGCGCACTGCTCACAGATAAGGCAAGGAAAATCCACCGTTTTTCTCTTCCAGGTGGGAAGGAAAGGTTGCTTTGGATCACTCGGTTCTGCAGCTATGAACTGAGTCTTGCTCATCTGTTCCAATCTAGTACCTTAAGCAAAGCTCCACCTATTCCTACCAAAAGACCCCTTTGCTTTAGCTAACAATTAGGATATATATTTTTTTTTTTTAGGTTAAGTAGTAAGCCATTCTTTCAACATGAATCACAGTGTCTTTGAATGAACAGCAGATAATTTTGCACTGGTTCCTTAATGCACTATATATAAAAAGATCTACCAAGGTGGTTTTATGGCAAGAACAGTCTAGACTAGGCAACTTTCCTATGGAGAAGATTGCAGAAGAAAGCCTGAAAAGAGGAACCATTCTGACTTCTTGTTTTTCCTTCAAAAGCACTTTTTAATGTGGCGGTCCCACTCAGGACCAGCCTTCCCAGCGCCACCCCGTGCAACATCCAGAAGCCAGTGCCGTGGTACACAGCCGGCAGAAGCGCCGGTGCTTCTCCACGGGGTCCCTTACAGGGGCTTGATACAGAGCACGAGCTGTCCCGGCGCGCCCGGAAGGGATGAGGATGCTAAAGCACCGTGCTCCGGCCAGCTCCCATTGCACATCCCCTCCACGAGGGCGCCCTGCCCCACGCAGTCCCCGCCCGCCCAGCCCCCTCCCACGGCCGCTCGCTTCCAGGTCCGCCGGGCTCGGAAACCCTCCTTCCCCTAGGGAAAATCATAAACCCTCGTTGTTTGTCACTGCCACTTTGTTCTGATGCTTCCCACGCTCGGGATCCACTCTGTCCGCTGCTGTCCCCGCAGAACCGGAGCCACCATCCCGCGGTGCTGCGGGGAAACACCGTCCAGCTGGGACGCATTCGCTGGCAGGGCTCTCGGGTGGCGCTGGGGAGGAAGCTATAAAAGTTGCATTGTGAAGCTTCCAGTCCCGGGAGGCTTTTCTCCACTACCCACCACGGCTCTCCCGGAGGAGGGTGTCCCTTCCACGACAGCTGCCACTTAAAAATAATAGCAACAATAATAAACACCTCCTTTTTGGGTAGGGAGGAAAGAAAGTTGTGCTCTTCCAGCTGAGAAATTTAGAATTTATACCCTAAGGAGCAACGCATCTATTCTGGCCGGTCCGTCACAACCCCTTGCCGAGCAGCATCCCTCCTGCCCTCCCGCGCCCGGCTTTAGCCTCGAGAAAGGCAGCTGTCCTAAGGAAGGGACAACATGAAGCAATTTTATCCCCAAAGCCGAGACGGGGGTGTGTGTGTCCAAGGTTGCTGTCGAGTCACTGCTGGGACTTTTTAGCAAGGTTTCAGTTATCATCCACAGTAAACAGCGTCCCATCTCATAAAGGAAAAAAACAGCCGCCACGCAGGGAAACAGATGAAGATTTTAACATTTAAAGCTATTTTCCCACGAGCTTGACTGAGACTCATCCTTACTCCCGTGCGTTTGTATTGCTGAAGGAATGCAGCACAATACACACGCGTTTTGCTGTGCAGCATCACAGAAAATTGCCTCCAGCTCGACAGTAATCGCTCCCGCACCCAGAGAAGACAGAGGTAATGTAGGCAAAAGTATAAAACCCGAGAGAGGCAACAGGTGGTTCTCCCTTGGGTGCAGTTCAGAATTCTGCACTTCTTGGTGTCTCTTTTAGCCGCACAGATACAACAGGTTTTTTTTTTGGCAATTGAGTCACGAACACACACGACAATTCCAGTACAAGATATTGCTGGCATGAATCGTGAGCATTCCATTTTTGAAAGGGTGAGAATGACATAAGTGGAGCAGACCAGTGATTAAACACGTTTCTATACAATTAATTTATCACATCACACTGTGTGCCACGTCAAAGCCAACTACCGAGCTAGACCAGGTTGTAGTAGGAAGGGAACTGCTGGAGATGAACTAAGGCGTGTTCCCTCAGTGTCAGCAGTCGGACAGGGATGGAAACCCTCTCATGAGCTCCACAGCAGCACAGTGAAGAGTCTCCCTAAGCACGGAGACCTCTGGACGTCCTAGATGCGCTCAGGGCGTCCGGGGGTGCCCGTGTACCCCTCGGCTCCCCCTCCCGGGCAGGTACTGACCCGCTGCTGTATTTTCTCGGCACAAGGAGGCATCGCTCTCCTGTAATTGCCCAGTCCAACGCTTCTGGTTTTAGCCTTTCGGGCTTTTGACCTATGGGGCTTTAAACCTGCCACCTGGCCAGGCAAAGTCGGAGATAGGCAGCGGAGGAACCGGGAAAGGACACCCGCCGTCCGCCAGCCCATCGAGTACAGGGCGGTGGCGCAGCTCCACGGGGCTCAGCCTTGCGGCAAAGCATGACCGCGCCCGGCCGCCGAGGGTCTCTCCCACGGGTGCCGTGTCGCGCTGCCCGACCTTCGCAGGGAGCCGGGCTCTGCCCGTTGCTCCTGAGTCGGTGGCAGGCTGACAGC
>VXBZ01005640.1:51668-82518 GCA_013399135.1 Heliornis fulica | reverse complement strand
GGTACGCGCCGCCCCGGGTCGGCGGTGGTGGGGGTGGCTGCCGGGACCTCGGCTGCCCCCGCTGCAGCGGGAGGGCAGGGCCCGAGCCCCCGAGCCGCGCCGCCAGAGGCCGCTTCTTTCCGGTCGTCCCCGGGGACACGGGGCTGCCGCGCCGCCGCCCGCGCTGAATGGGCCCGCGGATCCGTGACAGCGGAGCTGCGGGGCTGCCTCCGCCGCTTCGCACCGGTGCCCTTTAACCGGGCACCGCGGCCGAGGCCGTGCGACGGGGAAAGGCGTTTGAGCTCCTCCCGAGGCGCCCTCGGTCGATGAAATGAGCCTGCAGAGTCCCTGACCCGCCACCTGCAGCCCCACGCAGCGCGGGCGGGCCTCGGCGCCCGCCGAGAAAGGCGTATGCTGGGTGCCCTCCCCGCAGGGACTGGGGGGAAGGCCCGGGCCAGGTGACCCGGCTACTGTGCGCACTGGGAGCCAGCGGCGGGCTGAGGTGAAGCAGGAGGAGTTAGTCAGGGGCTGAGTCACCGCGGGATTCGCCCTCGTTGAGCCTGTCTTTTCCTGTTTGCTTGTGATCCGCAGGCTGCTGACCGCTCCAGTTTTCCCTCCTTAGCTTTTCTTTTTTTTTTTTCCTTTTCCTAGGGATGACCTCTAAGGATGCTTCAGGTGAAGCTAATAGTAACTGGAGATGACTTTGGCTATTGTCCTCGGAGAAACCAAGGCATTGTGGACTGTTTCCTGGCCGGCGCGGTATCTAACGTGTCCCTTCTAGTCAACGGAAGTGCTGCAGCAGATGCAGCCAAGCTGGCAAGGAGGTAAGCTACTTTCTTTAGCTCTTTTGTGGGCAGCCTCCACAGGCGACCAGTGGAAAGCCAAGCCTGTAAAGTTCAGTATTTTGTAGCCTCAGTGTAAACACTGTATCATAGCCCAGGCTGCTATAAGAAAACTGGATTACTAAGACTCTTCGTAGTAAAACTAGTGACCTGCCAATCATACCCATAATGGTTCTTTCTCTGGTATTAGCCACTTTCATTTTGTTTTTCCCTTGGGATAGAAAGCCATTTACACAATTTGACTACAAATAGTAATTTGTGTTAGTTGGACTTTCTTTTTCCACTCTTCTAAAAGATGTACCATCAGAATGAAATTCCACACTATATACCCAGACCAAGCTGCTACTCCTAAAACTATTCAAGCATAAAAGGACAAAACTTTCATTTAATTCAATGCATTTCAGCCAGGCTGAACACAGAATCAGGGAAAGGTGTGATTCTGTGAGGGCTAAGTTATAAATCTGGACTATGGAAAACTTGATTTTTCCACCCCAGAGAACTGTTTAAAAAGCACTTCAATATTTCTATTAATTCTAGGCTGGATAAATACATTTGTAAAAATTGCATACATAAAGAGGTACCTCGTACCTACCTCCTTTACTCCATCAGGAATTTTTCAGAGGTTGCTGGCACAGTTTGCTCTGTAGCAGGTCAGATGCTGCGTGTCTTTCTCATGGACTAGCCCAGCAAATCCTTTCACAGGAAGTATTTAGAAGGTAAAACCCATCTAATGCTTCAGCTCCAGTGCAGGCAGACACTTGAAAGCAGGAGTATGTCCTGAAAGAGAAAGCAGAGGGGTTGAGATACAATTCAAGAAAGCAGAAAAGGAAATAAGCTGTACAGGTTCTAGAATAACTAAGACATTATGCATCAAATACAGTTACATCAAAGGTCAGTCTCATCAGTCATGCTCTCCTTGAGCATCTCTTCCCCAGTTTGGCTGTGATTTTAGAGGTACCTGGAAATTGCTTGTAACTTCTTTGGTGTAGGGTGTGGTTTTAGTGGCAAACTGGTTTTCTGATAAAAAGGTTAGAGGTTACACACAAACATTTAGAGAGAAACTGCCTCTGGCATGATAAGGGGAGAGGCAGGAGGACCAACACTGTTGAGATGCCTAAAATCCTGTAAGTAAATGAAACAAATGAAATGTAAAACACTGAGATAAAGATAGCACTTCTCCCAGACACAGAGGCACCGTGAAACCTTTTAAGCCCCAATGCTCTGGTAATGTTGTCAGCTATTTTAGCCATTGTCCTTACCAGGGTTTTAAATATAGAATCCACCTGGCCTCATTTCCATAGCCAGAAAGTAGGCCATGTAATCAGAGGTTTAAAAAGCATCTTTGAATCCAGGTCATGACACTTGTGCTGACAGCTGATACGGGTGTGAAAAGCCAGGTTGGAGGGTGGATGATGGCAGAAGCTGCAACCTGCTGCCACAATTTAATTCTTTTGAAGGTATTTTTGAATTGTAAATGTGAATGAAATTGATTAAACCTATTTTCGATGATATAAGCGGAGTGATTTTGGGAACATCTGTCAGCACTGAAGATTAACAGCCCAGGTTCTGCACTTCCTCCTTTGTGCAACTCTGCAGCTGTATCCAGCCCTACCCTGCATGGAAGAAGCAGTGGCAGGTTTAGGAAAAAGGATTGGTTAGTTCCAGTGAAGCCCCACTTCAGGTGCAGCTACTACACACAAACCTAACCCACATCTGTGCATGTAAACAAACCCCCAAATATTTCTTCTATTGCAAAGGCTCACATAGGTTTAGACACAAATCAGTGTCTGATAGGTGAGACTTACTGGAAGTGCCATTGAATCCTCATCTTGTGGTGCAAAAATAGGAAAGTATCACTGTTGCTTGACTGCCTCACCACTCCTATTCCCCTCCCTGGGGGAAAATATGCTTAACTCTGTAGTAGACAGTGCTGTAAACAGGGAGTCTGTATCTATCACCAGCTGGAAGAAGAGGCTTGAAGCAAGTAGCTTGTTCTTTCCTGTTGTGTATTCCAGTGTTGTGGGATTTGGTCTTTTGCAGAAATTGTGCCAGGATTGTCAGAGCGCTGGACTGTTCCTATGGATTGTGGAGATTATCTGTGTGGTTCTTGGTTACCTGTCTGTGTCCTGGTTGCTTGTCATTGCAGGTCTTGACCTCTCTCCCCTCACCTGGTTTTCAGTTAATTTGTCACATGCAGTGCTAATTAGTAACAAGGAATATCCTGAAAAAAAAATTGGCTTAAGCACCTCATGTTACCCTGCAGTGTTAGGGCTCAACATCCTTCAGAAAGAACCACAGCTCCCGTGGAATTTAATTCTTCCCTTCACACTAATTCTGTGTAGGCTTCAGGGTATACCATCTGGTGCCCTGTGTTTTGATGAGAAGCTTTGGCAGAAATATGATGGCAGTCAGCAGATCTTTGTACTAGCCTGACAAAAACTAACTGCAAACCAGCAGAATCCATCAGTAAGCAATACACCTCCAGTATCTAGGATCTGGACCTTGAGCTTTTTTCATTCACTGTCACATACAGGCTGAAAGAGGGACCAGCTCACTTCAGGCAAATGAGAAGTTTCAGCAGGGGCCTGATTCATTCCTGAATGACAAAGCTCCTGATAGCAGCTGCCATTGCAGTAGGTAACCAGAACAGCCTGTGGGAGAACTGACTTCCATTGTTTTGGGTTTTTTTTCCCCTCAGTAGCTCAAAACCTTCTTCTTTATGGGGCTGACTGATTTCCTGGTTATCCATATAATATAACATCAGATTTCTACTTACCAAATCCCACCTTGAAGTTAGCCAGTATTATGGGTGCTTATTGCAGGTTCTTTCCTGACAATGGATGGGTTATTTTTTTACCTGAAATGAACAGGTCCCTTAATTTTTCCTTAGAAATATTGAGACAGCAGAAATAGAGCAACCTAAGATTGTTTGCTGCTCTACTTTTTCCTTTTTATGCACCAGCTCAGCTGTGACTGGGTGTTAGGACTCTTTTTCCATATGATTCTATCCACACACTCGAGTGTGACATATCTTAGAACACAACCTCAGTCTTCCTGTTTTGGGTTTTTTTTTTTTTCAGTTTAAATGCTGAACATCAGCTACACAAAAGCTGAATCCCCCACAACATCTGGGTACATTTAACAGAAGAATCTAACAAAACCACATTTAATTGCTGTCTATGTTTTCACTTCCTTTCCCATCAACACTAATTGCAAAATGTGTGTGTAAATTGTGACTTAATTCTGACCCTCCCAGTCAACATCTGACTAATCTAGAAGTCTCTCATGCTTTCTCATCACTCTTTTATCTGACTGTTAATCACAAGGCAGGCAGTTCCACTGTTGAACTCTGTTTGGATTGGGTGTGGGGCTCAAACTGAGGCCTTAAACTAGAAGCCCAGATCACATTAACTTTACTGGTAGCAGCACCTTTTGCTGGTAGAAGGTCATGGACACAGGAGTGTCAGTGGGTGCAAGGATGTAATTAAAGGAAAGTCATGTCTCTAAGCAGTGTTACCAGTTCTTAATACTGCAGAGGATTTGGAGTGTTTCTTCTGCAGAAAGGAGTCCTTAGCTATAATGGAACAAGACAAGATGCTATCTGATGAAAGACAGTTGGATCTTAAGGTTTGCTGAAGGGTGAAAGTGGAGGGAAAAACATGCAACTGCCAACATAGAGAAACCGAGAAGTGTATTTTTTCCCACAAAGCACAACCTTGCTTTCTCTGGCTTCAGACACTTGGGTGTGTACTGGAGCAGGATGTCTAGATACAGGATGTTAGATTTATACTCTTAATTGCATCATTCCTGGGCTGTAACCTGAGGAACCAGTGATTTCCCAGGTAAGGATACAAATGGGGTGCTGAAGGTGGGACCTGTTTGCCCATCAAGGAGAAGGGTAAGGGCCATGCTGATGCCCAAGCATGCATCCTTCAGCAGGGCAACTGGGGCTAGGCTGGGGGAATCACATAATGCTTGCAGCCACTGCAGCTGCCCTCAGGGACACAGGGACTGCACAGGGTCCATGCCAGTCCAGGCAAAGCTCATGGCACTCCTCCTCATCCACCAAGCTCAGGAACTCGTGAAGCTCACGGGCACTTTAAAAAGTGACTCGGTGTAGTAACAGTCTCCAGGGACCCTTTACTGCTAAGGATATAAACCAACAGGGATTGCTGCTGCACAAAAGCCCATTTCTTCAGCAGAGACATTTGTTCAGAGCACTTGTGTGGCAAAACAAGCAAGTACTTGAAAAGGAAGCAGTTTAGCTGATTGTATTTCCTCTATTTGATAACTGGGCTGGGCTTGTTGACTTAGAAATCTTTCAAAATCTTTGCCCCTTGTAACATTTGTTGTAAGGGTATCTCTTTCTCCCCCCACCCCCTCACCTCTACAGCAGGTGCTGAGCAGAGAACCACAGAGCCAGGCTGACTTTTAACAAGCAGCTTTCCTGTCGGTGGAAACATTTCACTAGTGGACTAACCTCAGTGGCTGCAGAAGCTGGGGGTCTGAACCTCTTCTCAACAAGCTCAGAGACAGCCCAGTGTAACACTCCTCACACCACAGGAGCACACATCGTAGACATTGTTACTTGGCTTTACCCTTCTGCTCAACCTTGCTTCATGTGTGCAGTCTCCAGGGCAGTGGGACAGACCTGCAAACACCATGTCACAGGCCTCTCAAAGCAGACTATGGAAGGTCATTGCTGCTTAAAACAACTACCAAAACAAGTTTAGAGACTAAGCAGACTCCTCAGTATCATTTTGTGATGGCATCAGTAGCTGATGCTGCAGTGCTTCTATTGCAGAAATGAAACTGTTGCTGGAAGCTCAGTGCCAGTCCTTTCACCTTGAGTCCTGAGTGGAACAATTGGCAGTTAGACTTGACTGGCTCAGCCTGTCCCATCTGCAAAGGGCTTAGAGCAGGTATAAGGCCAAACCCTCAGCAGCTGAGCTGTGTTCTCAGTGTGGCACCACATGCTGTATAAGCAGCTTGAGCTGCTGGTCTCTGATTCTGTGTTTCAGCCAACAAAATAGTAGAATCTTTACAGTCTCTGAAAAGATGTGGGCAGTTTCTCTCAGTTTTCTCTCATACTTTTCTTTCAAAAAGTATGTTTCTCTCACACAAACAGTGATCTGCCCTATGAAAAAGGAGCCCTGTCTCCCCAGGCCCGGCCCAGCTAACTACTAGAACGTTCTGAGGTTTGGTCATGTTTTCATCTCATTGCACTTCGGATTTCAGATTCTCAGACGGTGTCAGGACTGTTAGAAATGAACACCAGGCAGCAGGACATTTGGTGCTGAATAGGAGCATCATCTGGCTCATTGCATCATGGAAAAACACACATTTAGGTACAGGAAAATGTTAGCTAGCAGCAGAACCCTGCTGTGCCTGGTGTGTTGTTCTCTCCCTCACAGTTTTCCCAGCATCCCTGCTTCTGTGCATCTCCCACAGATAAACATTTCTAAACAAGTTGCTCACGTGCTGCACTTCAAGATTTGGTTTCAGTCCCCGTGTCCCAAAGCCATGGAGCACCAGCAGTTCCTCTTTAGCTGCCTCAGCACGGACAGCCTGTCAAACCACCCAGAACTAACTCCCAGAGAAAACTATTAAGACATTCAGCTGGCGTTAGCCAAAGCTCCGAACCATGCTCTAATGTTGCAGCCAGAGTCTCCCTTGCAGCGGGAACAAGGAGAGCTCTTTCTGCATTTCCACATTCCACACATTCCCAGCTCCGGGGCCGGGTTCGCCGCGGTGGAGGAGCTGCTCTAGTGTTACAGTGCGGCGCTGGCTCCTTGGTGTCCCACACCTGTCGGAGGGGCTTGGCTTTTCCTGGAAACAGCTTCCCTCGAGCATCTGAGGCATTGCACAATTGGAGGTGGTTCATCTGATGCTCCTGGGAGACGGCACTGGGAGGCTCAGCTGTTCATTTCTCACCATCCCACGACACATGAAGAGAGGGCTTAACAAAAAGAAACCACACGACTTCCATCTGCTGACTCATGGTAACACATGAATCTCTCTTCGTGCAGAGCTCTGGCTGTGGTACAAACAGTGCTGTCAGCTGATGTAGTCAGAGCTTCCCAGAAACATCCTAAGGAATCTGGTGTGGATTTCTAAAAAAAGCCCCAAAAAACACAACCAAAAAGGCTCCAAACCAAAACCAGGGTCTCCCCCTCTGCCTTTGAGCTCATGCAGGGTACACAGCAAGTCACAGGATGAAGCCCTCCTGCCACAGCACCCCTTCTGTACTGTAGCTGCCCCCTGCTTTGCCATCAGCTGCCTGCTTGAGGGCCCCATTCCCAATGACAACTTCTTCCAGGTCCTGTTTTAACAAGGAGTTAGTGTGCACATCGTGCTCTTCCCCATGTGTGAAAACCAGATGAAGATTTATCCTCTATTACACAGTCAGGCTGTGCTGCAGAGAAATCACCAAACTAGAGAAACTGGAGAACCTTTCTCTGCACGAGCTGTTTTGCTCCATTAAGCAAACATTGAAGGCCCCTAACCACACCGTGGACTGGAAAGACATGGCTCATTGTGTTCCACAGAGCTGTCCACACAACTTGACTTTTTGAGTCTTTGAGGAGGAGCAGTATCTACATCCACCTGGAGCACATGACACGGAGCAGCCAGGAAAAAAGACTTTCAGGCCTTCAAAAAGCAGAAGCATTTGAAGGTCCAGATTTCTGTTGGGAGAGACAGTTGCTAGTAGATGTGGTTACAGCACTTCCCTGCAGGTGTTTAGTCCGAGATCCTTGTGGCTGCTCTCTCCATAGGGGTCAGGGGGAATCTCACAGGCTGGCCCTTGGCAGCCTGCACAGGACTTCACTGGAGACATTTTGCTCTGACTAGTGTTCCCTTGAGTTTCTAGACGAGCAGGGATACAAAGACGTGCTCCAGTGAGTACACAGCCACTTTTCAGATCAGTCTATAGCTTTCACCAAAATCACCACCTCCAGCCACAGCAAGGGAGGGCACAAAGCTGAACAGATATTTCATGCCTGTTACAGGTACAGCATCCCAATAGGCCTGCACGCCAACCTCTCCGAGGGCTCACCTGTATGTGAGGTGCTCAAGACAAACTCCTCTCTGCTCAACCAAGATGGATTCTTCCATGGAAAGATGGGATTCAGAACAGCTCTGTCGAAAGGTCTCCTGAACATGTCAGAGGTAGGAGAAAGCCACACACAACCATGCAACTTGCTTTCCTGATACAGCTCTGCCTGCACTTACCCAGGACAGAGCAGCTGAAGATCTTTTCCCAGTAAGTTTAGAGATGAATCTCGACTGTGTTGCCTGGGCAGCTGGAGATGGCTCTTTGGGTCCTGGGCTGATTCTGCCACAGACTCCACAGCCTTTGAGAACTCATTCCTTCCTGCTTCATTGCAAGCATGTGCTAATGTCCTGTTAACTCCTTATCTGAGGGGGCACAGGAGGCATTTGAACAGGTATTTACAAAGAACCTATACTCAGATCCCCTAGGTATTTTAGAAAATCCCAGCATCTGCACCATCCAAATAACCAGTGTCATGATAAGACTCATGTCTGGGGGAGGTTCTGGGTAACCCAGCCACACTGCATGTCCATTTACATCACAGCACCTCGTGTCTCCCAGGGGCTGGCCCAAGTCCTGGCCAGCCAGGTCTCCAGCAGCCTGCTTGCACTCCCCTGATCTCAGCCTGCCAACAGCTCTGACCCTTCTCCAACTGTGCAGGTGAAGCAGGAGCTGAAGGCCCAGGTGGAGCTGTTCCGTGAGCTGACAGGTCACCTACCTCCTCACATGGATGGGCACCAGCACGTTCATGTCCTCCCAGGTAAGAGAGCAGTCCTTCCCAGCACAGGCAGGTGAGAGAGTCAGGTCAGAGGGGACTCCCCCTGCCACAGCTCCCTGTTTGGGCGATAAACCTCATCCCAAGACACTTGCTGTAGCTTCAGTTTGAATACTCCCACCTGGGCCCTGGGGAGACAGCCCCACCCAGCCCACTGCCTGCTGGGTGACCCGGGTCTTACCACGGCAGTGCAAGGGGATTAACAGCACAAACAGTCCAGGCTACACCTCTTCCTCCAAGGACTCAGAATTCACCTCAGCACCCCAGTTACATGCTCCTGCCCACAGCAAAGGTGGCAGACCAGGCTGGCAGCAACTGTCCACTTTAAACTGAGTTTAGGGAATCTGGTAGTTCTTCCAGGTGTTACAAGTCTGTCCTGTCAGTTGTGTTTCCACACTAATCTGTCTGCAGGTCTCGGCATGCAGGTGGGCAAGTATCTCTGTCCCTTGGTCACATAAGGTCACTGTGGTACAAAATGGGACACTGAATGACCCAAAAAATAAATAATCCAGATTTCCCAGCTCCAGCACTCAGCTGCCTCTGGGTGACATCGCTCCTGGCTATTTACCCTCACAACAAACCTGGCTGTGCAGGGACCTGATGAAAGGCTTGTTCCTGACAGCACAGTCACCTCTGCTGTGCTCTAGGACCAAAGTCACTGACTTAGAAGGGATTGGGGAAATAAATGCTGAACACCAAAGGGGAGACAAGGCACCAGTTACACCTACTGCTGTCGAGGGAGTAATGTTTCCCATATCCAACCTGACTCCCATCCGTGTGGAGAAGTCTGTTTCAGCAGAGGAGAAGCCAAATGGAATTATATTTTTGTAAACATGGAAAGGAGCAGCCTCTGTGCACTGACAGCTTTCAGGGGACAAGATGAGCTGGTTATCTAACTCCTGGCTAAAGCGTCTGTTCTCACTCGCAGAGGTCAGACACGTCTTTGCAGAGGTGCTGGAGGAATACGGGATTAAATACACGCGCGTCCCTATAGAGCCAGGACTTCACAGCTGTGGCTGGATTCCACCTTCCCTGATGGACTTCTATCTGGGGGTGGAAGAAGATTCCTTTAACACAGTGGATGTATTCACAAGGCACGGAATAAGGTAAGACAGGCATTACTCACCCTTTTTGTGTTAGAGCTTTGAGATGTTGCCAGTTCCTGGTGGCATCTTTTCAGAGCAGAACACCGAATTTCCCTTTCCACTCAGGGGCTTACAAGCAGGTTCAGGAGAAGTACAAAAACATTGGGGGCACTTGGGCTTAGTAAGCAGGTTTGTTTGAAGAGAGATGACTCACTTCCCACCTGAAAGGGATTGTGCTTTTCAGCACATGTTCCTCAGCAGCGTTCGCATCTGGGGCAGCCAGAGGCTGAAGCTTCTAACAACTGAAATTTTAAAAGTAAGACCTAGGGAAAGTTCTCAAGAAAGAACCTGTCATCTCCCTAGAACAGGGCAGACAGGGCCTTAAGTGGCGCGAAAGAGACTAATTAGAAACAAGTGTTTGCTCTTAAAGGGAGGCAGGAAGCTCTGGAGCTTGCAGTGCTGCAGCAGGTGATTGCCAGCCTCCTGCAGCTCAAGGCCCAGCCCCAAAGGCTCAGCCCTTCCCCAGTAACATACTTTTCTAAAAAGATTAAATCAGAGGGGTTTTTATGGGTTAAATATGTTTAACTGAGATCCTTGCAGTCACCTGTCCTTTGGGGTAGTGTTTATTACTTTGTCAGTCTACTGAAGAAATTCCTCCCTTGGGTTTTATGAATGATTGTTCTGACCACAGGCTGCGGGACGGCGCTTCGCCGCACTGTCAAGCCCGGGGCAGACAGGCTGTAGCCCGTTCCTGAGAGAAGGGCACAGCAACGGGCAGAGCAGCTCACCGGGAGAGCACAGCCCTGCCGGGCAGGTTCACAGCAGGGACAGTGCCGGGAGGGTGGTGGAAACCCCGCAGAGCGCAGGGCTCCCCGCAGTACCGAGGGTGTGGGTGTGGGGTGGCTCTTACCTCCGCGAAGCCGCTGCTCCGGCGCTGCCCCCTCCAGTGCTCTGTCCGTTGTTACAGCTCTGGTACATTCCAGCAGAATGATGTGTTAGCAGGAGGGTTTATGTTTTATTTAGTAATTCTTTTGTTTCCACATAGCTGAGGGTTATTATCACGAGAGGGTCATTATTCAGGTTTTAGTTGGCACAGCAATAGTAGGTTACTTTGATGGTGTGGTATGTCTGGCTCTGCTCTTTTGTGCCAACAAGAGGCACCTGTAAGCTGGCAGACACCAAACCACCCCCTTGTGTGTGACACAATACCTGTAACTCCAGTAATCACAGCAGTGCTGGGGCTCTGCTGGGACGTTCTGTCAGGTTGAAGAACTGTTCTTTCAACTCGTATCCTGGTTCTGACAAGGAAAGAGAACAGCTTCCTGCTCACAGTTCTGCTTTTACTTATGTTTGTAGTACAAAGTTTTAACATTCCCCCTTTTAAAGTTTTATGCAGATTTTAATTCCTAATCCACTGGATGTAACGTGCTCTTTCCTAAACACCTCACTCACATTAATACCCGTGTTCTCTCCCCTGGCCACAGGTGGCCAGACATTTACATAGGGTTGAGTACCATGGGCAAGAACATGTCTGTCAGCAACATCTGGAGCGCCATCGACACTGCCATCGTGGAGTTCACGGCCAAGGCACCCGGGCCCACAGCCGCCACAGCCCAGAGCAGGACAGTAACAATTGAACTAATGGTGCACCCAGGGTACCCGAGTGTCCCACCCATGGGTGGCTGTGGGGAAGGACCGGATGACTTCTCACAGTCCTGGGAGCGCCTCCATGAACTCCAGACTTTAATTAAGCCAGAGCTGCAGAGCCATTACAGAACCAGGAACATTCAGCTCTGTTCGTTCAAGGACCTTTAGGCAAGCAAGCAAACATACATGCATACATACACACATCCATACATACACACGTACGTACATACATCCATCCATTTATTCATAACCCAGTGCTAACAGCCAGTTACCTGTGCAACACCTCCTGGTACAGCTGACAGGCGCTGGAACAGTGACATTAGGCTGATCGTGGAGGAGCAGCTCCAGGCAGTGCCCCAGAGCCCGCCTGGCAGGCTGTAGGCCACAGCACCTGCTCTGCACACGACAAACCTCTTCTGCATCACCCGCTCACACACCACTCTGGTGCACCAGCCCTCGTCCCAGCGTGGTCCTGAGCAGCAGCAGGACAGGCTCTGCTGTGAGCCGAAGCGGCACACCAGCACCCTGCGGGTTCGGGGCATTGCTCAGTTTTGGGCTTAACTGCAAAAAAAATAGATAGATGGTAGATGCTGGGGAGCCAGTGTGCTCTGGAGCAGCTACTCAGCACTGGCTGCCTGTGGGAGGCTTGGAAACCTTCATCACTTGGTTTTCTTAAAGCACCCAGCCATGGTCCCTTCTCCCATCGTGCTCAGCCCACGATGGAGAGGGACACATTAGGTCAGAGCGTTTCTCTGGCCAGAGCAGTCAGCTCAGGGGTTGAGCCTGGCCATGCCTGCAGCCACATGCCATGCACAGCCTCAGCCAGGGGCATCCTGGCACTGAGCCAGGGCAGGAAAGTAACATCAGCCACAGCCCCTTCAGAGGGGCTTTGCTTAGGTTTTGGATGACTCTGCAAGAACAGCAACTGTTGTCCCACCTGCCGTTTCAGTGACTGCTGCACCCAGCACCTGTTCCTGCGCTGCCCACTGCTGCTCCCAGGGGACGCGCGGGACGCTGCGTACCAGCACGTGGAGCAGGTCCCTGGGTTGGTCCATTTGTGTTCATGTCATCAAAGCATTCGAACTTCCCCGAGCTCTGGTAACACCCAGACACAGTGTGTTCTTCACTGCAGCCCTGTCACTCACGTGTAACTTTCACATGGGGAAACCCATGTATTGCAGATTGTCTGTGCTCCCTTCCTGCACAGGAACGATCCAATGTAATAACTTTTGGTTAACTTTTAATATTAAGAATTTCTGTATGATCCTAATTCTTTTAAGTGAGAAATAAACTCAGGCCTTTTCCTACTGTGGTTCTGGAGGGTTTTTGGTGTAGTTACACCAGGAGAGCAAACCAAACCCCCTCGCTGCCTGCTCTCACCCCGACTGCTGGGGGGGCACTGGGAGGGCGCCTCTGTCACGAGCAGGAATGGTCTCGCCGCCCTGTGGAACAGCTGAGGAAGCGTTTGGTCTGTGCTTATAGAGTATTTTCCCAAGTTCTTCCCTGAAGTGTCCCAGCTTTTATATGTGGCAAGGCTTGTTTTCAGAACAGCCCATCTGCTGTATGCGACAGCCAAGGTGACTCTGGCCGGGCCAGAGTCACCTTCCAACGACTGGATGCCGGCACCTGTCGCAGCCGTGCGGGAGCAGCGCTCCTGCCGTGCGGCACGGCGGGATCGGCCCGAGCTGTCAGAGCTGCGGGAACCGGCCGGATTCCCGGCACAGGGAGACCGCCGAGTGCCACCTAGTGACTGGTGGCATCTTACTCACGTGCAGGGAGACGCCCGACAGCAACGCTGGTTACTCAACACCAGAGCGCAGCTTTTTATGTAACCTGACGCGTTTGGATAGTCCGTAACCATATTTGTAACATTTAAACCGCTCCATCTTCTCCCGGGGAATTTTCTGTGTCTCAGCTGTTGACCAGTCGTGCAGTTCTGCTCAAACACACCGCGGGCCGAGCTCTGTGTTGTGAACAACAAAGAGATTTTTGCAAATCGCCCATTTTTTAACAAACAGCATTAAACCCCAAATCTTTTAAATACAAGGGAATGTCACATGGTGAGATTGATAAACCTGAGGTAAGGAAGGTTGTTTCTCAGAGCTCCTGGGGAAGCTGTAAACACTGAGCTCAAAAGAAAACCACACTCAGACCCCTGCCTACAACTGTCATTGCACTGGGATCCTTTAAAAAGCAAAATCACGTAAGTGGTCTAGCCCCCAAACATCTCTGAAAATAAAACCATGCACAAAGCCTTTGAGAGCAATTTTTATTAGGGTAGCAGAATGGAATTGCAGAAAGCCTATACCAGTGCTCCTGGGTGTAGTTTCACCAGTATTTATTTTGGATATTAAACTGCACGCTTAGAATTCAGCATGGCTTCGGGAACCAGAGAACCAGAGCTTGATTTCCTGAGTTAACAGAGGACTTCATACTTTGATTTTTTTCCTTCTCAGACGTCAACCAGTACAGTACAGTATCTGATCTCTCAGCTGGTTTCAGCAGGCTGCCTACAAACAGAAGCCATCACTTGGTTACACATCTCGCAGTTTAGAAATCGAGCTATGCAGAACACGCAGGAGAACCGACAGCAGCATCTGTCTGGACGCGACCTTCGCGGGTGGAATCGGAATGGCTGGCGCAGCGCGGCCGGCAGCCTGCGGGAATCGACTGGAGTTCCTTGCATTACAACAGCCCTTCCAGTTCCCTTCCAACAGCATCCAAGTCACACCGATTCAGGTTAATGCAGTCTTTGACCTGAGAGGCTTACAACCAAAAAGTACAACTACTCCGTAACACGGGCAGCAAACTAGTGCTACAGCTGTTTTAAATAAAAGGAAAGTTTCGAGAAGTTTCCATGCCAACAGACATGATGGTACAGTGACTCGTGTGATGCGGAAGTTACACACACTTCAGTTTGACAGAGAATTTGGCATTATTTTATTATGAGTCTGAGTGTGAGTGAAACAAAATCAGTACCAACTTTCTGCAAATGAAGACACAAAGATGTGAAAATTTGGTAAAGACTGTGCTCTCGCAAGCCTGAAAACACTTAATGCAAGTTCCCGTAAATAAGGTGAATGTGGTTTTACTTTTATTGACCTGCCAAAGAATCTGTCTAAGCACACTCAAACATAACATTTCTTAGCTCCCTAACTTATAAAAAAAAAATTACTTTCAAGAGAGGTGAGGTACTGGGCTGTCATTGGTTACACTAAACCAGACACAGAAGCTGGATGAGAGGGGTGAATGAAGATAGAGCAAAGGTACAAGACATTAAAACCAGAAGAGACCTACGCTCCACACGCTAGTTCTGACAGGTGGCAAAGGCAGAGGCCATATTAAAACGGTGTTCAGGAGTACAGACAACCATCTGGGTGTGAGGGGTTTTCAAATTCAGCTTCCTGCACATTAAAATGATATGTACTCCCAGACACCCAAGAATTTCCAGAGATAAATCTGTTTGCTCAGTAACATACCCGAGTTCGGCAGGCAGGGGAAGAGACGGCAGTTTGACTGTGTGGCAGTTTGACCATGGAGCTACGATCACTCTTGGGACTGGGGATAAAAAGGCAGGTAGGCAGGCAGGCAAACAGCAGCTCCTGAACGGAAAGGGCTCCTTCAGCAAGCGCCGGCGTGCCCTGGAGCGGGGGAAACAGCTCGGCCGATCACGTTAGAATGACAGAATGATACTTGTAGTACTCATTACATCATCCAACCCGCGCGTCCGGGACAGGACGGCAGCGGTGAAGCGCTCGCTACTACAGGGTATTGCTTAATCCTCCTCCCATAACACTTCCAGTAACAACGTGCGGCATCGGGCTGGGAAGCCTGGGAAGCCCCATGAGTGCCATGCCACAAGCCACAGACGTTTCAAATGCATTCTGACAGAAAAAAATGCTAGAGGCAGCTAACAGCGCTGCCCGAGTTAGGGATCTCAAAATACGGATTTTTAACTCAAAAAAACATTTATCACTTTGGTACCTCTTGGTCCCCAGTCTCTGAAACTCTTCTGAGGGGTTGCAATGTTGTTCTGTGCCCGTGCTCCTAGCTACTCTGCACAGGTATTTGGAATAGAAGTGAAAGAAGTTTGTAACCACATTCCACTACTCACTCACTACGGATTTATTTTCCCCCAAGGTTTTCCAGAAGCAGGACATCAGCCATGTTTTAATTCAATCACGCACACAAAAACTTGGGTTTCCCCGTTTAATAAACATTTTGTGGTAACATCAGCCAGATTTACATAGACCTGGACAGTACTTCTGATTGGTTTTGTGGGGTTTGTTTGCTTTTTGTTTATTATGTCACAAACTGAAGTTAAGGGGGACTTGCAACAAGTCCCACAAAGCACAGTGCAACATTTAAAAAGAAAAGTAAACAAAACTGCCAAACACTCAGTAATTTTCTGCCAGAACTGGGATATTTTTTTCTAAGACAACAGTTTGGGGAGGGGGGAGGAGGATAAAATTCAATGAAGAATTAAGTGAACTCAAGATAGTGGGGACTGCAAGGGAAAATAAGAAATGACAGCCACAACCTTTTCAATTTAAGGGCAGAATATAAGTCTAAGATATTTTTGATAAATTCTGACAAGAAAAAGAAAACAGCATACTTTAAAGTATATTGAAGCAGTGATTTTTAAACAAAGAAAGCAGAACTAGAACATCTTAAATTTTAATCCTTTCTTTACAGGTTACCTAGCCCACTTTTGATTAAGAAAACGGTAGAAAGTTAGTAACAGCCACAAGTTAACACCGAAAGGTGGCACTTGTCATTTTTCCATAGAGTCCTGCTTTACGGGGTGTCTCAAATGCACTGCTCCGATCTTCTGTCACGCGGTGCTGACATCAACTGTGTCAGGTTTTAGTCCACTGGTCGCTTCTCACCATATTTCTTTGTAAACTCCTCAGCGTTCTTACAGAATTTTTTACGGTCCTTAGAGTATTCTTCAGCTAGGTCAGCCCGAAGGGGATGCTCGGGCTGTGGGTCATTCACCAGTGCTATGAGGGACTGGATTACTGTCGAAAGAAGTAAATACCATCAGAGACCAAGATGGTTCATAAAAAAAAAACAAAACCAAACCACACCAAACCCCAAAGAAACAAAATTTACATAGCATTCCCCAGAAAGAAAGAGAACTAATGGCGCTGAAATACACCCCCATAAGTGTAGGGTCTTTTCAAAAGCAGAGCATGAATAAGCTGTAGCAATATGCCAAGATTTAGCTCAATGACCGTGAACAAGCACCAGAAAATCGTATTTCTAAACAAAAAATAATTTGAATAGAGACCAAAACACACTACAACTGACTTCCCATGTCACTGGCATCCTGTCTCAAACGCTCTATGGGTAGGAAAGTAAGTTCCACAGACAAGCCCACCTAAAAGGGATTGGGCAGAGATGGAATTCCATCACAAAACACTGTTCCTTCACACCTGTCACAGGATGCAGCTGTAACCAGGCCTGCTTTCCAAAGGCAGCTCTTACAGCTTTGGTTTTCCCATGTGAACAGCAGGCAGCTCTTCCCTTTATTCCACGCTGTCAAATACATCTGCTAGCAGTGATACACCAGACAGACCAATGGGCGAGGACCACAAGAAGCTCTTCACCCCATAGCTTACAGCCATTCCATCACTTCCAAACTGAACATCATTCTTAAGAGTCACTGAACCGTGCTTGCCACATACCCAGCAAACCTCTCATGCTATGCTGACACCGCCCCTCACATGCATTCTCATGACTGTTTAAACCTAAATCAGTTACAGCAACCAGGGGCTCTCACACCCACAGCTGTACACACAGCCAGCCAGGTCTCCCAAAAGCAGGTTCCCAGAAAAGGCTCTTCACTGTCTGACACTCCCTGTAGTATTTCGCTTGAGGTAAGTTTGGGCTACCCAGAGTAGTACAAGGCAGCACCCAAAGAGCTTTTAAAGCAAGCACAAAAGAACTCCATTAACTTCATGTGCTTCACACTACAGCCAGCTGCCTCCTGAGTGAGCCACCAACACCACCCAGCAGCAGAGTCCCTCAACTCTGCCACACACTGTACAGGAAGAGTCTGTTGTGACACAGCTGCCCTGCAGTTTAACCGGACTCCTGCAACCCTCACCGCTCCGGCAGGTGCTGAAATACCAGTGCGCCTTCCCTCGGGCATCGATCTCTCCATGCCTCTGCCACCCTCACCGGACAGGAACAGTGACCATCCCCCACATCAGATACTCACAACCCACACAAGTTGAGCTTTACTGCTAAACAGGAGCATTTCTTACCACAAATCAATTTAAACTGCAACAGCCAGGGAATGCAGAGTGCACAGTAGCTTACTTGACAGTAACACACCAGCCCTGGACTCGCGACAGCTGCCATCACATTAGCGACTGCTTAGGAAACCAGCATCACCGCTGCAGGTGACAATCTCCTCTCACCAGAAACTACAGAGAAACCATTCTGTGTCCAGGCTCTCACACAGCAGCCAGGAGGAGTTAGGAGCGTGGTAACAGGACCTGCGTCAACACCCACAGCAACTGAAAACTACGCTCACAACAGTATGTTGTAGTGTCTGGCATTAATTAATAAGCAGTACAGCAGCAAGATGTTTACTACATGCAAGGGGATTTACAGACTTATGATGAACCCCATCTCTTTGCTTTTCTGACACCTGACTGATCACAACCCATCATGTCCATGCACTGTACTAACACCACTGCATTACCTCCCTGAGACAGGCCCAAGCAGCAAACAGACCAAAGTACTTTTCAGTCCAGAGCAGTTCTGGAGAAAAAGACACTTAAGCAGAACTTCAACAACATCATCACAGGTTCATACAACAATGCAGTAACAGACTGATACTACAACTTAAGACAAACAGAAGACCACAGAGCAGTTCCCAAGATCAAGACAACCACTGAGGTGTTAGCAGAAACCTTCTATGCGTTCTTTTCATTCATGTCTCCCAAGAATCTCTCCCCTGGATAGTCTGGGATACATCAATAACCAACCATAAGATTTCACTGACCTATTTGCATTTAACAGGTTCCTTTTGCTGCCACTTCTGCTTTCCCCAACATAACTGCTTGACCTTTTCCCAAACAGCTACAGGAATTTCCTATTTTGTCTCTGGGGCAGGATCATGCAAACTGTAAGCTGTTTTACTGGCATACACAAGTACATGGGAAAAAGGAACCTTTGGTAAGGCAGTGTTTACTAGCAGGAACAGATTTCAAGGGAAAAAAAAAAAAGAGGGAAGTCTGTAAGAAGGAAATACTTTCTCCTACAGAGCAAGATATTTGAGTGTCACTGAAGTCCCTGCACTGGACTAAACCACTCTATTAGTATTATTAAAAATTATACAGCTTTTGCAAGGATGTTTGCTCTTTCTATAGGTCCAACAATAAACAGTAACAAACTAATTCTTACCTGCCAGAAAACATTAAAGTCTCACCCCAACAAAAAAAAAACCTCTAAAAACCTACCCTTAGGCTGCCACAGAACCTGATAAAACTTTTTCCATTAAAATACTGAAATTCATATCTGAAGACACTCCACACAGTGAGCCTCTCAGTAGTAAACTTTCAAGAACTAAGAATTTGTGTTAAGATTTCGGGTTTTGTTTATGACTCCCCATGTATTTCAAACTGTATGTTCAGATCACTGAACCACATGGCACAGATTACAACAACATACAGAGCCTTGAGGTTTTGGATCCCTCTTTCCAACAGCCAGGAACGCATGGAGCACCTCTGGATTATAAAGTCACCATTTCAAAAGAAACACAAACCACCACCCACACAAACCACCACCACAAGTACACTGAGAACACTCGACTTAATAAACTCTTTGGTCATGAGGAGCTCTGTGGTTTCCTGAAGGTGAAGTGCCACACGTCGGTGTCATCACCGTGCATCCCAACAGCAGATTCCATGGGAGCTGCACGCTGTGCTTACCACACGTGACTCATGACACAAACCTTATGGCAATGAACGTACACAAGAACACACCAGCTGACAAGCTGAGACCCCAGTAGCTCTAAATTCAAGCACAATGCAAAGTTTCCCTGATACCCAGTTACTTCTCCACCTGGGGTCCTACCTTGGTCAGTTTTGGTTGCTGGCTTCCAGTTTTCAGCACTAATTACTGGCAGACAGACCTGCCCCTTTTCATCGATGTTAGGGTGATAGATCTTTGTTTTAAATGTAATCTTAGGAGGTTTGAATGGATATTCTGCCGGGAAGTTGATTTCGATTCTGAAGGCTCCTTTATCATATGGAGGATTGTCCTGCAACAAGAAGGCAGAATGTCAAGAGTCTGGCTTATTCTAATAGATACAGGTAAGAAAAAACATGGCCCAGTCTTTGATCTGTCAAACGACCTCTTCTGAAGGCCCTTTCCTCCAGTGTGTTCTGCCACGTCTCCATACCAGGAAGCACCAAAACCTCTTTGGTAAGGCCAAGGCAATACCACCTCTACAGCATTAGTGTTCACCCTGGAGAGAGATTACCATAATTCCAAATCTGGCTGACATTGCTCCCAATCCCATTTACTCCAAATCCAAGGTCCTATCCAATAAGTACCTTCATTCCCAACTTTGCATTTCAAAAAACACTGCAAACCCTTTTCTAGTTACAAACAGGAAGCCTGACAAGGAAAATTGGTTTCTCCAAACCTTGTTACTTCACGTGTCTCAGCACAGCAGTATGAGCAGCAATCTGATTTGTCAGATTTCCCTATGTATTCTGAGAATGGTTTTGTGCTGACTACACAAAAGTCTGCTGAGCATTCAGTGTTACTAAAGATAGTCAGTCACTGCATCTGCTGATGAGAACACTGAGTTTGTATGCAGTTTTAGCACCCACTCTTACCAGATCATTTCTGAAGGAGCATGAGAACCCTGAAGGAAGCAGAGCAGTCCTTCATGCTCAAACAGAAAAAAAACCCAATGCCCACCATCTCATTTAGAAAACCTGTGAGACTACTGATACTGCCTCAAATAGTAACTACAGACGAAAAATAAACCACTGCTACATTTAAAGTGTATAAAAATACCATTCTGCACTGAAATCACTAACTATGGCATGAAGCCTTTCCACACACTAGGAATCAAAAGATGAGCTTCCAGTTGGTGTAATACATAACCTCACACATTCTTCGTTAGCAACCAGACCATTCCCTGCAAACAAATGCACTCTGCAATTTAAAAACATTTACCTGCATTTGGGGGTGGGGAGTATGCTGTTAAAGTGTTATTCGACAGAAAACATTTTAGTTTCACCCACATAGAGAAGCCTGGTTGTGTGTTTTGGGAAATAGGGCACAATGTTTGCTGTATATTGTAGACTGTCTCTAAAATGACCTGTCATCAAAACCTTTTAGGATTGCTTGGGAGTTTAACAAATAACTTTTTGTCAGTGGTGACAATTGAAGCAGTTGGTGTCCTCTCCCCACATGGCTCACTTGTTCCTACCTCCTTCAGACACAGTAATTTGTGAAGATGTCAGGTACAGATACAGGAACTGACCTAACTTAAAAATGCCCATTTTCTGTTTGACTGTCAGAGCATCTCTTCACTGAAACTCACCAGCTAAAAACCTATGTAAAGGGTTGGTCAAGTTTAAGTAGGCAGAACAGAAGCAATTAAATTCAAGCAATTAATTTTCAATATTTTTTTATATTTGACACTGATAAGGGAGAGAGGCAGAATTATGAAGACTGAACACAACCATCACCTGGGGTATTTGTGCTCTGTAAGTCTACTCACAGCAAGAGGTTCGATTAACTGAGATCAAATTCATGGTACACCAGCAGTACCTCTTGGGAGAGCAAGGAGCAAGGTAGATAGTGTCACTGTGACAGTGACAACAAACGCCTTTTCAATATCCACTACATAAACTAGCTTATTTACAGTTTATAAAAGGAAAAGTTGACAAGCTGTCTTCAATTTGCTACTTGACTGGGCAAACACCCTTAAAAACTAACAAGTGCTCCAAAGAGTGGAGTATGTTACACAGAGGAACAACTCTGAAGTGGTATCTTTCACAGTAATTCTGTACTAACTCTTTAAAAATATTAGTTTTTGTAACTTTCACATCTTCATTAAGAAGCCTATCAGAGCAATGTCTATTCAGAGCTTAATAATCAGTACCTGCTTAGTCCCACTAAAGTACAAGCAGTATGTTTTTAAACCCTAAGCAAGAACATTCCAAAACTCAACTTTATCCTACAAATAAGTCTAGTTGATTAAACCCAAATCTATTAAGGGGTAAACAAAATATTTCAGAGCTCAGTGGTTTTTTTTTCCCTACAGTGATGCAGATTTTTTACTTTTAGTTTAACTTATAAAGCGACACACCTCATTTGCATCTCCCTTCCAACACCTCTCCCAAGGAATCCTGTGCCACCACTGAGTCCGCAGCCCTCACCAGCTGCGGCCACATCCTGGATCAGGCCTATGATGAAGCAGCATCCAGGCAGGTATTGATCAGAGAACTCTAGAACACCTTTCAATTACATATGGATTTTTCCTCACACTAGTTACAGAACAGACCAACTACCATTATTGGACTTGGACAAAACACAACACAAAAGACATTCAAATAAAATGAGACAGGAAGATAATACAAGACACCTGAAGAAGCAAGAATTAAATCCAGGAGCACACTTTACCAGCCAGAGTATGTTTAACATGCTGCAGCATCATATACAAACTCACACTGTGGTTATGAACAACTAGGTCTGCACAAACCAATTCTGAAAGCCAAGTTTTATAACACTAATATCAGATCCTTGTCAGGGTGCAAAAGTTAGCTAGTGGTCATCAGCAGCACTAACTGAACTACGGATTTACGAGATTCACGTGCTTCTCGTTTTATTTTAAAGCTTGTAGAATAAGGAGCAGTCTATACTCACAGGAACAATAAGCCCTTGCCAGGTCAATAAATTAGCTTCATCAACCTGGATATTACGGAAGTTTTTCATTCCACATTTGCGGATTTCTTCAAGCTCCTGAAAAGCAAGAAAAGCGTAAGTTAATAATGGTATTAAACAGGATGCTCATACTTACTTTTCAAATACTTTGAGCTCAATGTGGGCTTCTTTAACATTAAAGAAATTTGATGTTTTAGCAACCTACACAAATAAGAAATGCAATTTTGCAACAGTGAGAAGTAAAACTCTCTCATTTTCTGTATGCCAAGAAAATAAAAGAAATAAGATTATTACCATCATTACAGACACAGCAAAGTAGAAGTATAAAAACTTTGAACATGCACTTAAAAAAATAATCTCTCAAATGCAAATCAGTGTGCCTTTGATAAGACTATTGGTAACTCTGAGGTGCAAAAAGAAAGTGCATCTTGGGAACTGTCGGAAGGAGATCAGTCATTTGGAAGAATTATTTCCTGACAGTGTTAAACACAGATGAAGTCACTGAACAGGTCAGTTACTTCAACTGAAAGCTAACAAATTCCTGCATGACAATTTAAATTTATACACCCCCCCCAATCTAAGTCAAACTAGCCTTATTTAGACTAGTAACTTGGGAAGGTACATCTTTAGCTCTGTTTTGTACCTCAAAGCTAACTGTAATACACTGATACCTCTCTTTATAGCTGCATCACTTTTGAACAAGGTATCTTTCTGCACAAGACAATCCACAGTCAAACCACTCTTAATCAGTTAGTCACCCAGATATCACCAAAACAATGTTTTAAGCATTTCTGTATTTAAAATTATGTATAAGCCCCAGCACTACAACTGCTGCCTGGAGTATTTCGTAAGACCTGAAAAACTCCTTCACACCCTTTTTTAGCACACACTCTGACCCCCCCACTCCACCCTTTCCCCCTCACCTCCTAACAACTACACCCTTTGTTGGTGAACTCAGCGGTTTTACCTTTAAAGCAAATTTAGCTGAATTCAAAATCAGAAATCATCCAGAGTGAAATACAAAACTGACCTGGTGCTTTCAGACAGAAGCACATGTCTGTGTGCCTACACGGGTTCAGGAAAACACTGCTTACACAGCAACACTGGTGACTGTGCCAGCACTCAGCTCTTCACTGGGTGACAGAGCGCTTGCAAAACTGGACTCTATGTTATTACAGTAAAACCCACTGAGCTACAAGCAGAGGCAGTACACACTGAAACCCAAAGAGATCAGTTTTCCTGGTACATGTGTTTTACTGCCCATGGTTTACCCCCACACCTATGTTCATCTTCGACCAAACCTTCCTGCATCTGCCTGGCAGATTCCATGCTTCCAGCACTCTTACATAAACATAGCACCCAAACACAACCCAAAGGGGAAACCAGACTGCCAAACACACATGAAACAAGCAAAGAAATCATCCCATGCCAGTCACACATCAGAGGATGAACACCCACATTCCCACTCACTGCACCTGTGACAGCAGGAACATACTCAGAACATGGAAGTTTAACCTTGGAGTCTTGGATATTGAACTGACACCCAACACAATCTTCACAACACCGGAACAGATATTTACCCTAGACCTGTGGAATAATCCCCAAACTCCACTGCTGATAGATCTACACAATATCACAGACAGTTTAGCTCTGGGGTTTGTGGTTTTGTTTTTGGTTTTTTTTTTTTTTGAAGGGTAAGAGGATTATTTTATCCCCTAAAGCAGGAAAACATAAATCCCCCACAAAAAATAATCACATGAATCACATTTATAAGGCTACAGAACAACCCAAAATATTCAAAGGAAAATAACCTTTATTATCACAGCTATAAGAGATCCTTCAGGATCACTGACACGGCAAATCCAGACAGTGCCTTCCAGGGTCTGAGTGCTCAGCACACTCAACAGCAGCTCAGGGAGAGTCTGGTACCAGACTGACTCTTCCCTGGCAGGGTCGGGAAAGACCCTCATTCAGAACAGCATCTTGGGCAGCTTGCTCCAGGCATACAGAATTGCCAAGTCTTGGCAAACCACTGCTCCACAGCAGGTAAAAGGGAAAAATCCCATCCCTGCTAGTTGTAAGGCATCAAACATTGGGAACAGTGTAAGCTAACCAACCAGCTGGTATTTAAGGATGAACAAGCATGCATCACAAGTGCTTTCACTCTAACACAAGGAAAGGAAAATGGGTTTAGACAATTGCATAGTTACTGTATGAAAAGCATTATACAATACAGATATCCCCCAAAACATCCCAAGGAGAATGCAGCTTCCCTGCAGAAGCCTTTATCAGAGGCTGGAATGACAATGTTATACTGCTTCTCACCTAGAGAGCAGCTGCCCAGCTACAGAAAAAGGGAGGACTGTGACTGTGATTCAGGTATACTATTAAGCTAATAAAACAAACCAGAAAAGCATGGCTTCACATTACTAGAAAATTAAACATCTACATTTTATAATTAGATCCAGGTTAAAAACCGGATGCTGAATTAAGAAATGCAAGATTCCAGCACAGAGATCATTACTAATTGTAAAAGTTTGTGTGAAAGCAAATTTACTCCCAATTTTCTGCCCAAGTCCACCTAATGGTGATAGAATTAAACAGCCTAGAAGATTCCAAAGAACCTGCAGAAAACAGTTCAGGATCTCTCTCTCTCTCTCTCTTTACTGAACGTGAAGCCTTGGCAGGAATTCACATTCAAAAACCAGCAAAAGGCAGTGAACTACTGCAGTGTGTCAGGACTGTATCCTGAGCTCCTCCTGCCGCCTTGAGGCTTGCTGTCAGCAGAGAAAGGCAATGGATGGGGATAAGCCAGGTGTGGTGGCTTCACTGTGGGCAGTTCTTTTACACACAGGCATGACCATAACAGCCATGGAGCAAGCCTACCTTAGCAGGCACTCAAGACAGGTTCCAATTTATAAGAGAACTTGCTTTTGTTATGCTGGAAGTGTTTAAGATTTCATACATCACCCCAAATTGATCAATGTCATGTCAAATACAACAAATGGCATTTTCTGTACCACTATCCCCCACAAGCACAATGTAATACTGGACTTGTAACTCAGGCTTCTAGGGTTCTTGTGTCTAGTGCATGAGGAGCACCAGGAGTCAGCATTCACAATTTCAAG
Organism: Heliornis fulica; assembly: GCA_013399135.1. Classification (NCBI taxonomy): domain Eukaryota; kingdom Metazoa; phylum Chordata; class Aves; order Gruiformes; family Heliornithidae; genus Heliornis; species Heliornis fulica. The sequence goes on along the minus strand of VXBZ01005640.1, from coordinate 57,085 downwards.
GGGGTGTAGGGGTTTGGTTTGTGTGTGGGGTGGTGTTTGGGTTTTTTCCTCTGGCAACTGCCAAACCCCATCATAAAGACCTAACTGCTTCAGAAGCAAGCACAGCTACAGTAGAAATGTACTCTTAAAAAGGTGAATGAGCTACAAGACATTTTCAAACAGCACAGATTAAAAGTTAATACCACATTTAACATGGGCTTGAGTAACTCCAAAGGGACAAAAATTACTTTGAGGTTGCAGGATATAGTCCAGATATTTATTTCAAAATAATACTTAAGAGTCTAGGCAGACAGTAAATAGATTAATTCCTTTTCTTGTCCTCCACCCCTTAATTCTGGCAAGTAACATAATTAAAGGAATACAGGAGGAGAGCAACTGAAGGTTGGAAGACTGAAATATAAATTTCAATCAGTCTGCCATTGCTGGCACTGTTATCAACCTTGCATGTGACCTTGCTGCACTGGTCTCCCCATTCGTAAAACAGAAATGTCGCCTTAGCTCACAGGGCTCAAGATGTGACAACTGCAGTGTGGGTATGTTTGGAGAAAGTGTTATACACAGCATGTGACAGGGAAAAAACACTGTTTCACAGGGAGCATCTGATCCTCAAAGTATAATGCTGCAGGTTGTCATAAAAACCACACCTGATCTCATATACACTCAAAAAGGAGTTTGAGTTAAATTTTGATTTCCAGTATTATGTAATCATTTGTGCTGTTCAAAGCAGAAATTGGATGTTTGAAATTAAAATACAAGTGGCATCTGCTTAAAACATACCAAGTCTTTTAAAAGACTTAGTGTAACTGTTTTACCTGCACATCTTCCAAGTTTGGGACTTCTCTAACAAAACACAAAACCCCAAGCCAGACAGGAAAATGCAGTCCAGGCAAGCACTTGTCCAAGTGCAACCCCAGGACATGGGAACAAGTGTAAGAGTTCACACTGAATTCAGAAAGTTCTGCATCAAGTCCAAAACACTAGTAAACGCACAAAGAAAACCCAAAGTCTACTAACATAACTATGCTATGTTTCTCCACTGTTTACAATTTATGTTTCTCTCTTCTAAAAACATTTGCTAACAGGAGTGTGACAAAGTTAAACAGGCTACAAGACACTGATAAGGAACCGGTCAGTTTTACTTTCTGAATTTCATACACTACAGATAAGTGTTAAAACACTTAAAAAAAAAACCCTCAAGAAAAATCCCAACAAAACACAAAACCAAAACCCAAATAAGATGCTAGCTCTTACATGAACTATGACCAAGTTTCCACTGCAAGATTAGACCCCTGTATACTCACATGGCATTTATTTACTGAGTAATGCTCCTTATTGGCAAACTATTTTAATTTGATTAAAAGTCCTTTCGTCAATTCTCAGTTTCAAGAAGGGAAAACGAATCCATGTTCTCACTTCTGTATAAGGAAAACCACACACTGCTTAAACCCACACTTCCCTTGTTACTGAGAACCAGTGTTTGGGTCAGTTTATAATGGTTTTTGACATATCAGAGTTGTTTAAGGCCCCTTCACTTGGTGTTGTCCAGGCCAGCACACTAGAGATCGCAGGCCACCTCCAGCAGGTACCGAGGCGTGGCCTGCAGTCGTACTTGATCACTGAATTCAACAGTTGCATGAACTATTGACTATGCAATTATGGAAACAGAGCAAAACCATTAAGATTAAAAGCACTGTCTATGTACCTCACTGCATACATGACATGGTGTTTACTCTTTAAATCTATTTTCAATTTTTAATCCTAAAGATACTTCTGAGCATCTAAAAACCAGGTAACAAAAGCATGGACCTTGCAGACACCGCAGCTCAATCATATTGCAGAACATGGACAGAACAGCTCCACACACAGACCAGAAGAGTCTTCTCCAATACTACCTACAAATGCCTACTGATGGTACCTCTCACTACCACATTACTACACCAAGTATGTGCTGTGACTACCCAGCATTGCAACAGCCCTGCCTTTGCACTACCCACTGCCTCTCCACAGAGCACTTAGCTATGGATGTCACATGGAAAACGGCTTGTTTTACATTAGTGGGTGGCAACTGTGAAAAGCATTTCATTGAAATCTCTGGCATGTCTCTTGGAGATCTTTGCTCCAAATCATCCATGTTCAGAGACATTTTGCTTTTTACAGGAAAAGGGTTGTGAAGCAAAGTAGCTCCCTTAAAAGAGAAGCCTTAGATCCTTTCCTAAACACAACGACTCCATCTTTGCCTGGTTTAACCCTGTGAGATCATCCACAAGACTTCCTTGACAAAGACTGCTTTATTCTTACCTCTCACATCTCACGAGGGGTCAAGATCTGACAACTGTGGCTCTTTGAAGAGGTGTGACGGTGGCTCATAGATCCAAATGCCACCTCAGATGTCACTGCAATATGATTCATTAGCTATGTTTATTTCACATCTAACCCAGATGCCCCTCCTGAAAAGGGCACACACCCCTCTGCTGATTTTTTGTAGATGAGCAGAGAGGACTTCAGTTAAACTACTTGACAGTATAGAAAAGTAAGACTATAAATAAGGTCTTTGACCTAGGAGTATTTGCTCCAACAGAGCCTGAGATACAAAACAATCTTACTCTGATTATAACTTGACTCCACATTGAAAACTGAACTGTACAAGTACAATGGTAAAATCTGTAATACTTCTTCCACTACAATGTTTGCAAACTCAAGATACAAGTGGCTTTCACAATATGAAAAGGACACCCATTTCCACCTGGATGGTACAAACTATACACATGCTCCCTGTTTTCTACAGGCCAACAGCGTGTTATTATGAACTTAATACATCCAGTCTCTTTGCGCCTCTGTGATTAATATGAATAACTATGATGCATGACAACTCCAGGAAAAATGCAGTACTTCAAAATGCTGTCAAGACCTAAAGGAAATGGGAATTGCTTTATTTTGTGTGACCCACAAAATATTCAGAGTTTATTCTCAAATACAAACTCAGTATTCAGCTCAAAGAAAGCTAATGCTTACTGTAAATTATTTTAAACATAACTGACACACTGAAAAACTCAATTTCCTTTAGCAATAATCCTTCATCTTTCTATGACCTCCAGGAAGACACACCACAGAGTCTTCTACACTGCAAACCTCCAACAACAAAAGTCTTTTTAGTAGATCTGTGGAATTGCAACTTAAATGATACTAGGTTGATACACATGCCAGTTTGGGCCTTCAAAACATCATGCTGCAGCAAACCAGATTACATCATCTGTTCCAGAGCTCTACTTTGTTCCTACCGAGATGAATGGCAAAACTCAAAGCCATTTGGGCTGACTCAACTCTCCAAAAGGCATGAGGGCAGCTGCTTATTTACCAGCCTTTCCAAGTCCCGCGATACAGAATCTCCCAGCCCTGGAACTGGCACAAAGCACGCGCATAACACGTGCAACCCACAAACACCACGCAACAAAAACGAAAGTAAAAACACAAGAGGGAAGTTATCAATGTCTCTTTCCTTTCTACCACTCCCTCTGAGAAGGAACCGCTGCACCATTTTTCTAGAAAAGGAGGGGGTCATGTTGTCAAGCCCCATTTTTACAGCATTTCAGTGAAAGATACATTTCAGTACTAGCCAGTGTTTTAGAAGTACAGTGGAACTGAGGGGAAGAAAAGAAAGAGGCATTGTGGATATTAAGAACAATTTTTACTACCTTTCAGATTTTTACATTCTGCTTTTAATTTGAAAGCAAGAAATAATTGGAAATATATATTTTTCCCTACCAGAACAGTAGTGATGTGCTTCTGAACAATTAATGTAATTTTTTCGAAACAGGCAGAAAAACTGACTCAAAAAGAGGATAAAATTAAATGGTGGCTTACTATCTGAACCTAAAGGGAACCTTATTTAAGTATAAATCAAGAGACATTGATTATAGTACTAAAGTTGGGACAAAACATAAGAGATATCCAAAACGCAATAAAAAAAATGAATGCCATCTCATCAGGATCGTTAAGGACAATTAAAGGTCTATGCCTACTGATTTAACATATATGAATGACTCTGCATACAATGTAACTGATTTAATTTTTAATTGCTCCACAGCACATTCAAACAAGACTGGTCTTACAAAAACGCTGCTAAGCTATTGGTTTCCTATAAAATAACCAAGATATAATGGTTAACTATGCATCTGCACAATTAAGAAAATGCAGCATTAAAACCTGCCACCTATATATCCTAGTGAAATCCCAGCCCTGTCAGGGGTCTGCATCTGAAGCCAGTTGCAAACCTAGAGTTAAAAGACTAAGTTTAACGGAATCACCCATGTATCTGTCAAATTGTAGCACACAGTTACTCTGGGCCCCCCAGGGACAGGTTTTAATAAGGCTAAACCAAGGCCTGACAGTTACAGGGCCTTACCCCTGCCTTTCACAGGGCTAGCCTGCAAAGTTCATTGATTTATATTACAGACACTTCACATGCAAATACTGCTGGGTATTGCCATAGCATTTTACAGATGGCTAAATTTTACATCACTATGTATGCATGTCCTAGGCAAACTGCTCTGCATGCAGTTTGTGATGTTAATTGGCAATTATACACAACACATAAAATAAACTTGCGTGCTTTGGGGGCAATGATCATCACTTTCTAAGAAATACCTCACTCCTCAAGCAAAGCTATGAGAAACAATCCCAAGCAATATTTTACAATAAACTATATGTGCTATTGGTTAAAGCCCAAGCAAGGCTGAATTTTTGTTTACAAATACAATCCACGCTTCAGAACAGAGTGAAGACAAAAACATTACCACGACTGCAATTAGTGAGGACACTTCTGAACCCAGGTCCCATATTTCAGCGTGATAAACCTCTTACTCACACAAGGAAGAGGTTACTCTCCAAAACAACGAAAACAACATTATTTAATCCCTGGGCGTTTGGAGAAGGTTCTTCACCCAGGAGCGAAGAGGGGAACGCAGAACCCCCACCCGCCGGGAGGGAGGGGAGGCCGCTTTCCCTCCGCCCGGCCGAGCCCTCCCCGCGGGCAGGGCCGGGGACCGCGCCGCCGCTGCGGCACCGCCAGCGGCGGGGCGACCCCTCACGCAGCCCCGGGGATTGCCCCGGCCCCGGGCGAGGACCGAGGCGTCCCGGCAGCGGCGTTTCCTCCCCCCGCCGGCCCTTCCTCTTTGCTTAGTCACCGCAGGAGCCCCCCGAGGGAGGGGAACGGAGCAGCCCGCGGCGGCCCAAAGCGCTCGCCAAGCGCCCCCCCTAAGCCCCAGAGGGCAGCCGGGGGCCCCGGAGCGCCGCCGGAGCCCCGGGCGGCGGCGGGGGAGACAGTGAGGCCCCTCACGGCCGCGGCCTAGGTGCCGGCTGCTCCCGTTCCGGTCGCTCCAACCCAGGGTGCCACAGAGGGGAGGCGAGAAGACCACTCT
>VXBZ01005640.1:8116-51659 GCA_013399135.1 Heliornis fulica | reverse complement strand
GGGTTCGCTTTAGCCGGGCTCTCCGCGGGCCGCGCTGGGCCCGCCCCACCCCGCCGGCTGGGAGCGGCGAGGTTCATCCCGGCGCTGTCCTCTCATAGCCGGGCCGGCTGCCTGGGTGTCAGCCCGTCGTTGGCGAGGCTGTGGCTCCTCTCGGCGGAGCGCACGGCCTCGTCCCGCCGGCAAAGGGCGGGAAACGGGCTGGCCCGCAGCCTCCTGCGGCCCGGGAGCGCGCCGCTGCCCCGGCGCTCGGGGAGCTTCTGGAGCTGCCTCTCTCCGAAGGCTGGGTGCCAGCTCTCCGCCAGCACTCGGTGTTTGTAACCCTCGGTCAATGCTTTAAAATGCTTCGGTGGGTTATTCTGCTGACTGTGCGTCGCACTACGTTGGGTATCATCTTACAGGGAAAGGGACTGCAACCTGCACTTCGAGGGTTTATTCGTCCCGCCCACATTATGATCAGAGCCCTTCACAACCTTTAGTTTTTAGTTCCTTAAAATAACCTAATAAGAGAGGGGTGGGAGTTTCCAGAAGTGGTACCTGACCCACAGAAACCATCCTCAGGTATTTTTTTTTTCGGATGAAACTCACCTCTTGCATCACTGGCTTTACCTTACCACAGCAGTTCAGTCCAGTCTCATCCAAGCTCCCAGCCTGCTGTGCACTGCCACAATCTTCTAGAGAAGAATAAGCAGTGGAAGAGGAGATAATGTCACTGTCAGTATCAATCAAGATTGTAATTTGCCACAAGCTTGTTAGCTCTTTAATGGAGTTCTAATTGTAACCGCTCTCCAGGTCTGATCCTCCCAAGCCGGCCTCTAGTATCCACTGCACAGCAGTTCAGACTAACCATGGACATCTGGTGTCATTTCAGGTGTCCTATGCTGTCCAGGGTTAGCAGGTACCACTCAGGATGTAAGTTACTATCCAACATCTAAAATGTCACCAGACATCTGTGCCCAGACACCTCACTTGCTCACATGCTCCATTGACCCAGTGTACCCAAGAATTACTCCAATACCTGCTCTGCCAATGCATAGTCTTATTTCTTTTTCCCCCTCCCTCATGTCAGTTAATGTCCCCACTTGATCTAATACTTGTTCTATGGAACAAGGCATCTGAAAAAAGCTCTAAACTCCAAAATAAGCTTTACATTATCAAAATAACCTGAAAAAAAGAAATGTGGTTATTACAAGAAGCTTTCAAAACCTCATAAAATTGTAACAAAATTGTTATTTATGAAGCATGGGATTCTAATATGCTATCTTATAATTATTATCTAAACAGCATTTTGCATTAATATAGGGCTTACTGTTCCAAAAACTCAATTAACATTTGTTAGTGAAGTAAAATATACAGCACTTACAGGAACCAACATAATACTCACCTACTTTGTATGGTTTTTATTAAGTAGCTTGTAAATAATTACGTTAGAATACTAAAAGTAATTGCCAACCATAGTAGCTGTTCTATTAGATGTGTAAGTATTATTGCATTCATTTTACTTGGGGAGTCAGAGGAAACTGGAAATGAAAGAGGGAGACATCCTGGTGAAGTAGCAGAGAAGTGTACAGCAAGCATGTGTGCTGACTGGTTGGAGAAGGTACATGGGCCACGCCAGTTATTGGGGAACAGAAGCTGCAGAGACCCTCTGAGGATTCTCGATATCCTGCTGAAATGGGCTGCTGGTGGTAAAGATTTAAAAAGACTGACATCTGATAAAAGGGCTAGTTCTGATTCTACAGTTCTGAGATGTAGAAATACCTAAATCTGGTACCATGGTAACTTGGAAGAGCAGTTCATACAACTTATTTTCCAGATGTCTACAAATATAAAAACCAAGCTGCTTCAGATAGAATATTGATTTCTTTATTTGCCAAAAATATATTAATATCTTCATCTCATCTTTATTTGATGGGATCATTTTCTAAGACCACCATATGTCTCAGAATATTCTCTAAGCTTTCCCACACCAAATACAGCTACTCAGGCTCTCTCCTATACCTGCACTGAGACACACAGCCGTCACACACAAGAGACAGTACTAGAATCACCACAGGGAATTCTGAATTTACTATCTGTAATTTTAATCCATGAATTTATAGCTTGCAAGAGAGTGCCAGAAGTATCTAGGATAAGATAATCCGCATTTCCTTTGACAAGAAAAAACCACCACCCACACTATAACTAACAATAGCCCAGTCAGTTCTTAAGAAATCATTGTTGAGTGCAGCTATCCTCACAAACTGCCACTCAATGTTGAAATCCTTTATTACAGCAGGGTGTTTTAGTTTACACAGAACTAGACGTATTTCACATACCTGCCACCAGTATCTGGATCCTTTCAGTATCCAGTTTCAGACTGGATCCAGAGCAGATCCTATGGAACTAACATTTATGTGTATCTTGTTGATGAACAAGGGCCAGTGTACTTACATTGCTGGACCTCACCTGGATGCCGGTTACTGGCAGTTCTGACATGCTGATGCACAGTTTTGAAGCAGGAGCAGGAAGTTCCTTTTGGACAGAATTTCATAAATTACACCTCCTAACTCTCCTGTTAGTAACAAGACCCAGGCCATTAGTTATATTGAGTTTTGCAGATGGTTCTGCATTTTTTAAACCTGTTTTTAGTGTGGTTTACAAGTTGTATCCATTATTTTACTTGACAACTAAGAGTCTCCAGAATACAAATTTTAGTGCTTATCCTACAATACCTTCAAGGGAAGGGATGCTGCATTTATGTCTGCCTACCCCAAAGGTACCTTTCTATTACACTTCCATTTGTTTTAAGAATATAAGCATTCAACTTCAGAAAAGAAATAGTGTAAATAGACTTTCTGAAGAGGTGAGCTGCAGCACAGCCCAACCCTTGGAAAATTTAGAAAAAAATTTCCTTGATTTTTTACTATTTTGAAACAGCCATGTGAAAGAAAACAAAAAGACCCATAAACATTGAAGATGGAGAAGAAAGAAGAGTAATTTTGTTGCTGTATGAAACCTTTGTATCCTCACATCTTGCTTATAAGAGGGACAGGTCTATACCCCTCCAGAAGAATACAACAGAACAAGGGAAGGTAAAGAGAAGGGCAGACACACTGATCAAGAGGGTGGAATAGTGCTATATTGAGACTAAAATGGCTGGAGCTTTTCCACCTGCAGAGGAGAAGGGTGAGGAAAGATAGGATCAAGGCTTACAAAATGATAAAGGCAGTGGCTAAGGTGAATATGAAGTTATTATTTATCAGATCTTACAATACTAGAATGGCAGTGCACACGGTGAGACTAATTGGGCATTACTAACAGCCAAAAGACAGTACTTTTTTTTCACAGCAGGTAATTAATGTCTGGAACTCCCTACCACAGGCTGTAGGAAAGGCAAGAGTCAGCAGGCTCAAAAAGGAAATTAGTCAAACTGGGTAACAGGTCTATAAATGGACTAGAAAAAAAGAATTGGCATGGAATCATCTAACTGATGCCTGGTCGTACTTATGAATGCTTGGGAGTGTGGGATGGACAGACCATGGGCCTGCATGCTGGTCCTTAAATAAAGCATCCTCTGCTGCCATGGACAGGGTGAGAGTAGAGAGCTAGATGGACCCCTGCTCTGGTCCAACAGAGCAGCCTCTATGTCCAGGATCCTTTGGATCTGCTGTTTTGAAGGATATGGGCAGAATTCGGATTTCAAATGGATCTGGATTAGTTCGAAACACATTAAAGGTATCTATCTATCTGTAATCCACAAAGCTGATGTCCAGGTGCAATCAGGATAAAAGTTAATAAAATAATGCCTTAAATAATGATATGCCTCTCCATTGGAACTGTTAAAGCTAAAACTGATTTTTTTTTTTTAAAAAAGAAACGCTTAATTTATTTTTGTTGAAAATCCTCCATCCCACATTCCTGTAAAATTAAAGCTTTTGTATAGGTTTTCTTGTTCCTTCAAATTCTTAAATTGCTATCAACAAGCATTTTAAAACAATTAATTATGTATGGTGACTGTTATCTGAGATTTGTTCTATCAGATACTATCAGATTCTATAGTTTTCACTATAGAATAATACACTTATTTTCTTCCTCCTGCATTTTGCATGTCAAGTATTTTAATAAAGTGACTCTGTCCTATACAGACCCCTTTTTTCTTGAATGTAATATTTCATAACTGTTTATGAAAAACTAAATACATTGTCTCCTTTACCTCCCAGAGGGAAAAAAAAGGAAAAAGGGAGATCTCTTGATTTCCTTTTGACTAACATGTAACAGACCCCAACTCAAGCCAAGACTGCACAAGCCCTTTTAGATCTCAATGGGTTTTAGTTCTATGGATGCAGCAGCTCATGAGTGATTTCTTCCACTCTTAGCTTTGTGCATCACTTCCCCTTCATTCCATGACCACATAACTACGCAGGCTGATTTACAAAAGTCATGAGTATCACTATGTTTTTGACTGCCTTGTAATGAAACACAGCAGCATGACAGAAAGGGTGAGCACACACCCCAGCACTGCCCAAACAGACACAGAGCAGAGAAAATACAGAGAATTGCTCAGCAGGTGAGAGCTCAGCTCAGCCCTCACCTGGGGACAGTATCTCCACAGATCCTCAGTGCCACAAAAAATCTGAAAAACATTCACTCTTAACTGCCCTAACAAAATTTTGGTAGAAAACCATTCAAAAATAGCTTTAATAAAATCATTGCCAAATTACACTGTGTTTTAACAGCAACTGTTTAAGTGAGCTGCTGGAAGCTCATGTACAGATGGCAAGGGGAACATACAAAGTCTTACAGCAGCTATACTATGAATGTTAGGCTGCAAGTATGCAAGTTTTATTTTATTCATGCTGCATTAGCTTCTGTCAGCCTATACCAGAGATAGGGTCCCATGGTGACAACATATCTGAACATCACATTGCAAAAGATCAACTCTCACTGAAAAAAACAGAGAAGGCACCACCAGAGTGGCCTAAAGGGTCTGGGGAGACTGCAACATCCTTCAAAGAAAGCACTGCCTTCTGAGGAAGTTCTGCACTCTGGCAGCACAGCAGGAGGCAAAGCAGCTTCAGCGGAAGGCAGATAAACTGCTTCCACTACCAAGCAACTGGAAGATTCAGACTACTACACCAGACCAAGGCAATCAGGTCTTGGCTTCCTTCAGATGAGGAAACATAGGAATCAGTAGGGGACAAATGTTCTTTAATCCTAGAGTCTGCAAGACAACAACCTGCAAAATTTATTCTTAGCGTGATATAGCTAGAACTGGTTTGATGGTCCTAATAAGCACCTTGAAATAGAGCTTCTAACTACTGGACAATATGGTTTGTATCTTTTGAGACATGGATAAGGCTGGTTTCTTTGAGGAAGAGCTGACTGAAGGCAGAGTACAGATCCCCTTTAATAGTTTTGAAGGATGACATGATGACAACTGAGCCTCCAGAGCCAAGCGAACACTTGCAGACTGCAGATCACAAAGCAAGACTTTGCGGCAGAAGTGTTCGCAACGGAGGAAAAAGGAATGGGCTTGACAAAGGAATCTGTGTCATTGTGTTGGCTGATAGCCTAGGAGACACCAAGATTCCTCTTAATCATGCAGCTGTACCTTATCCAAGAAATCTCACTCTAATCAAACAATTTGCAAGAAGTATTATTGTTGGCCAGAAGCCTCTGCCTGTACTAGTGGTGTAGATACCAAACATAGCCAGAGCGTGAGATTCAGCTCAGAGACTCAAGCAGTGATTGAAGATCTGGATTTTTTTAACAAAAATAATTAAAAAATCAGACCTACTGAAAGGTTGTTTGAAGCGTAACAGAGAATGGAAATTCGGATAAGAGGGAGAATATTGTCCTGGTAGGGAAAGACTTCTAAATAGCTCCAAAATGTTTGAAACTTAGGAGCATCATTCCTGTTTCAACAGAGGTCACTTAAATGCCAAGCACCAATTATTTGCATTCCATGTACCTTAATGAAGGAGACTGTGACACAGCAAAGAGAGGTCTACTGGTCTACTTTCCAAAGCTTGCACTCAGCAAGAAATAAAAGTGAAAGCCTGGTCTAAAACCATGAAATGGGACATTAGCCAAGAGGAGAGTGAGCAAAACTCAGCAACTATGAGATCTGTTACTCCATCCACACAGCTCCCTTGTGCTCCACTTGATATTCAGCTGGAGCCTGGCCCACCAGTGGATGCTTTGCTTATCAGCTGACTATAAGGAACAGTCAGTGCTGGAGGAGCTTCCAAAGGGATACAGCTATTGTGTACATCAATGTACCGAGAGAGACAGAAGTTGCATCTCCAACACTGCCGAATAGTCTGAGAGTTTAGTACTAGGGAAGACAGTCTTTCAACCAAGAGAAGAAAACCCCACATAGTTGTACTAACCAAATTAATTTTATCTGAATGAAATTTAGGAAATCTGTATTATTTAATCTAAAATAAAAAATCAAGGAAAACTTTCTTTGTCTGTAATTGTTACACACACATTTATCTTCCCCCGTTAGATGTGTGTATAGTGTATATCTGTATTTAGAAAGAGTGCACCATTTTCTGTTCCAGTTGAATTATGGGTGAGGGTTTTTTCAGTGACTTCTAAAGTGTAGATTGATGTACCAATTCTTTTCTATCCCTTGATCTAAATACAGACATTTGTATTATAAATACATGTGTCATAATTGATACTACACAGAGGAGTGACTGGCAAAACCATTCTTCTAAGACATGAATTAAACACTTTTGCAAGCTATAAGGATTACATGTACACAAGAAAAAATTTTCTTTAGCCCAGATTTTAAAGAAATTATTCTGCTCAGGTAGCACAAAGGATCCAATTTTGCCGCAATCCCATCTGTATATGTAAGTCTCCCTACACTGAGTTACATGCAGTCAGCCACCTTTTGTGTACTTTGTAATAAAAATGGTTGTGTCTTCAGCAATTTATTAAATAATTTTCATTATATAAATCTGTTTGCTTTAAATGTTATTTGTTAACTCTGAAAGTGTTTTTTTTTTCATATATGAATACCTTATTTCTGGTGTAATTGGCTCTGACTGTAAATGTTGTAGAGGGTGGCTCATGAAAAAGTTACACGTGGAGTATCCCTAAATAGATGAATGTTCAAATATTTAAATTTAAATAACATTCCTGAAGATGATAATTTATTTAGACCAATGCAAGGTTGGTTTCTGTAGCTATTTAACTGCCATAAGATACCAATTTGTTTAATTTTTTGATTTTGAAAACATATCAGCGATTGCTTTAATGTAATATAGGGTTAAAACAAGCTCCGTCCTGTATTTTTGCTGTTTTTTTCAGCATTTGCTTTTAAAAATCACCGTTTAGGGCAGGATAAGCTTGTAACACCCTGTCAGAGTTATCTTGCCTGGCACCGTACTCAGTCCCGCAGCCCCTGAGGAGCAGGGGATTTCGCACACCTAAGGTCTAGGCGTGGGCTCCACCGATCTCTCTGGAGAAACGCATCCCGGGTGGTCGCCCTGGGAACCGCTTGGACCTCTGTCCCGCCTGTCCCAGGACCCGGGGAGCAGCGGTAGTTCAGGCTCTGAGAGGCTCTGGCTCTGCAGGAAGGGGAGTACGGAAAGCGTCAGCTTCCTCCTGGCCTAGGGCTGCCTCACGCACGGCGCGGTGCCTCGCAGCCGTCGCTGAGGTGGCGAGCGACCCGCGCTTCGGTCCTTTCCCGCCTTGCCGAGGGGCGGGAGGGCCCCGTGCCGCGGCGGCACCGCCAGAGGGCGGCAGAGCTCCGCACACGGCGACGCGCAAGCCTCCGGGGGACAGGCAGGCTCGGGCCGGGGACGGGATGAGCTGCAGCCCCGTCCCCGGTCCGTCCCCCTCCCAATGGCTTTCAGAGATGTGTTCGGGTGCGTTTCGCGGCCGCAGGAGCCCCAGGAGTAATCCAGGGCCCCGGCTTGTGTTCCCTTCCCTCCGGCCGGGACAGAGCTCGACGTTGAGCTAAGCTCAACCCTGTCACGGTGGGTCCTCAGGAACCCCTCCTTACAGCAGTGTCCCTGCAGTTAAAAGGTTCATTTGCTTGCTTTGTGGTTTTTGCTTTTAATGCCTGCGATGTTACACAGAAATCCATAAACCTGTACATAAGAGAAGGGACCAGATGACAAGACTCCCAGTGAGGCTCCAAAGCAAAGCTCCCGCTTTGAGACTTCCCCCACCTCTATAGGGTGTATTTCACTGCACCTGGAAAGTTTAATCTCACTGCCCAAATTGGAAATAAGCATAGAGACATCATCTCTTACCACAATAAACTTTACTGAATATAACATGAGATGGAGAGATATGGAAAGGGTTGAGGGAACCACCTAAAGGCCACTTCTCTAGATGTATGGCTACAGGTTTGGGCAACGGGAGATTCAGGAACAATCTAATTGTCTAGAGCTAGCAAAGGTCCTGAGGACGGGCTTGGAGAAGCGAGGGGTGAAGAAAATGGCAGGGGGACATGATGGGGGGACTATCAGTGACACCTTGGGGGGAGCTTCTCTGTTATTAGTGGGAAAGCCACAGGGATGGGAAGTGCTGACACGCTTAGCAGCACCTGCTGAGGAAGAAGGAGGCGTTGGACAGTTGCTGAAAGCCTGAATCAGCTAGAGACAGAAATCAAGTTAGACACCATCTTGCAGCAACTGGTAGGAAAGAGACCCAGGGTCTATTCTGTCCAGTATTAGCCCTCAACTGGGCCATCAGCCATCGTGGAGAGCACATCCTGGCTCATTAGATGGAGATCACACAGGATGTCGCCGAGCCAGGCTGGAACTGAAAGTACTATAGTAATAGATGTAACAGTGGACTTTCCTGGGGCACTGTAAATATCAGTCCGTACAGTTGTTTTTGGTATAATCATCCCCACAACCTGCACATTCACCAAAACATTAGGCAGATGAAGGACAAAGATGATATCATTTGGCAGTGGACTTCAAGGGTGTGGAAAGTAAAACTGCCAGGTCTTACACTGCATGAGGAGTTGCTTTCATTAGAGGAAATTTCCTCAAGATGCACAAAGCCAGACTAGTCAAAAGAACTCAAAATACTACCAAAGCAACTGCATGCTCACAGGGAGATGGCATTAGATGACTGATTATTATTTTAATGTCTAATTTCTGTGTTTAAATAGGCCCATAAACCCCCAGTTTTATATTAAAGGTGTATTTCATTCATGCCCAGGTTTTAACTAGAAGAACTACCGAGAGGTAATAGAATGAACCCTAATGCTGAATACAGTTTTTAATAAATCAAGTTTGGAGGAAGACATAATCTCTCAGGAACCACACATCCTACACAAGATCAGGAAAAACACTCAAGACTCCTAAGCAGAGGCTTGCCTCTACCTGTGCCCTCAAAACCAGACTCCCGTCTGTACAGGCTGTGAGGTTCTGAGCATGGGCTCAGGCGCGTGTGGGATTCAGCCCTTTGAGCACACAGGAACACAGAGGATCGGTGGATAAGTGGCTCTGCAGGACACACGTAGATTGTCCACAGGATAGTCCACAAGGTAAGGTCATAAACTGGAGCCAGAACACTCATGCCTACATGACTGCATGAAATACTCTTTTTAGAGCAAAGCTGACACAGGCTGGAGATGCACCAATAGCATCTGTCCCAAGCAAGACTAGCAACGCTCCTCTGTCCTTTGCTCACTTACCTCTGTACACATCTGATGGAGCAGACCCTCTGGAATAACCTAACATTAAGCCAAATCTAGTTTTATTAGTTTTATTAGATTTCAGCATCTCAAAAATTCCTAATATTAGTCTAACCCATGAGAAGCAGGAGTGCCATCTACTTGAAGGGGATATATTCTGCTTGGACTTCTGTCCCAACCTTTCCTGCACTGCACATCTAGTTCACATGACTCAAGCACAACCAGTGCTTGCTATTCAAGCTGTCACATCCACATAGCAGGAAGAAGTAGGACTGGCATTAACAACTTGCTGCTTATTCACAGTCAGGCCTGTGACAAGAAGACCCAAACGTTGTATCCAGCTCTTGAAGGCTGTCACATTTAGAGCACAGGTGACAAAAAGATCCATCTGTATTAGGTACAGACCTTCTGTACACCTTCAATGGTGTTCCACAGATATGTATACACCTTTTATTTGCTGTGGATAAGAATGAGATGAATATGGTTTGGCAGGGAAGGTTTAGATTGGGATCTTCTTACAATAAAATCACTAGAGAAAATCATTCCTCATGACACTTCTTCCCCACCGTATGACCAAAAGCACAGCCCAAGCCTAAGTGCTGGAATCCTCCATTACATAATTGGTTCCCTTTTGGTTATGTGCCAGGGGACAAATGCCTTCAGCCCATGTCTCCACGGGTGCCTGTCCAGTCACAGGAGTGCCTATAGTTTTACATATTAAGAGATTAACAGGTATGACACCTGAATCACACATAGACTTGTCCACACTATGGAGAAAACAGAAGAGTAGCCCAGAAGAATAGTTCTTCCACCTTGCCTCTGGCTCTCAGTCCATGGCTCTTCATAGTCACTTCATTGAAAACATCTTTTCTAAATCAGGGAAAAACAGTGCTTCTCAGTTATTGTCTGTCCCCACTATATTCCCCAATCCAGCTTTCCTTCAGAAACCCAGAGAAGAAGCAGCAGGAATATTACTAGTGTAAGAAATCACTGTCAACTTCTGCTGTGACTTTACTTAATTCACAGAAATTCAGTTATTAAAATTTCAAAAATACTACTGGTTGTGATGATATTCCTTCACACCATACCATTAACTTAATTCAGAAAGGGCTTATAACTTATCTGTGAAACACAAGGACCAAGAGTTGTCCTAGAATTTTTACCAAAGCTATTCATCCCAAGATAAGAACACAGGAAGAAATTTCTCAGTACTTTGAATAATCACATCACAAAGCAGAAAACCCATCCAAGTTTTAAAAGAAACTCATCACACACAGACCCAATAAGTACAACACAATAAGGATAAACCCACTATTTTCAGCAGTATTTACATTTCATTCTATATTACAAAATAGTCCCCCAAACCCTAACAGAAACCATGATCACTTACCTTACCCCAGTAAAGAAAGACAAAGAGCCCAGGGAGAACAGACCCTCTATAGCTTACAGCTTTTAGAAATTACCTGCCAAGTGTGTAATTTCAAAGTGATTGTCTTCCATTAAGGCTACAATAAACAGCATGGTGGAAAATTCAATCTGATTAGCTTTTCTAATGAGCTGCAGGAGGTTGTGGAGGCCAGAGCAGAAGAATCTTAAACATTTCATCACTGATTACAAACCTGCCTCTGAATTAATCAGATAATGAAGTGCATAGATTTAATGAACCAAATGGTGATCAACAAATTATCAGTGATCCTTGCAGATTTTTGGCAGGCTAAACACCTTTTTTTCTAAGATTTTCTTAAGCAGGAGGGTTACAAAAAGTATGTGCAATATATGTAGCTCTTTATGCAATAACCAGTCAATGTAAACTTTTTAATTTACACAATTATTTAATTTACTCACAATGTGTTCAAGTTCCTGTTGGGTCTCCAGTAGGGCTGTTATCACAGATACAACTTAATTGAGACAGCAGCAATTAAAAGATGAGCTAAACCCTGAGAACTTTTAACTACAATCTCCCAGGAACAAACGAGGCTCTGACTCTGTAAAAGAGAGCGGAACAGGCTTTAGGTATTGCCAAAGAACTATGTGCAAGCCCAGATTTCTAAACCCAAACTATTCCTTTAGGTAGAACCACAGCTAGCAGCCAAACTGCACTGTGCTGACCTCCTGGTGCCCACTCTGTATTCTTCCCTCCACGTTTCATTCATGTTGCTGGAATTGCCAGTTGCATTTTGGAACTGAAAAACTGGCCATAGTACCCCAAGGCTGTTGTACCTAGCTGGACAAGAGAGCACAACCAACAAATGCTGCTGATACACAACACTGAGTAAGTTTTAGCATCTCCAGTGCTCCCCATGAGGGTACCACATTTGATGCAGCTGATCAGGCTGACACCTGTTTCGTGTGGGACAGAGACCTTGGGCTGGGTTTGAGGCACAGGGAGAGATGGCTTCACTTGCTGTTTACTCTTAGTTTTGGAATACTCTGCTCTTGGGATTTCATTTTCTGCTTAGTCACCAACTTAATACTTACTGAAAGATCAAAGCCATTACCGTTAAAATCTAATATACTGCTCTTGGCTACTGCCAGAATCAGGCTATGGGCTAGACAGACCTTTGCTCTGATCCAGTATGGCAGGTCTTATGTTCTTATTATGACTTAAAATTTACTTTCCCCAAAGGGATGTGCTTGTAGAAGTCCATCTGTCAAGTGATTCATGAGAAGTGGACATAAAAGAGAACTGAACATGACTAAGTGAATGCATTAAAAAATTTAAACAAGTATTCCTGGCAAATGAATGCTTGAAAGATCTTAAATAAAAACACTGAGAACTTGAATTTGTCACCTCTCTAGTCTCTGTTTTACATTTTAAACGGTTGCACCTTTGAAGCAGCAATTTTTTAACATTATGTATTACCCTTTCCTTATAAAAACATATGTTGCTTTTCCTTTCCATCTCTTGTTTTGGATTAGAGAAGAAGAGGCAATTACAGCAATATCAAAGAAAGAGACAGAAGCAATCACATGGATCAAATTATCATCTCATTGAAATCCAGGGACCTGTTACCTGCAAGTTCAGCCAGACCAGGATTCATCCTCAGCGCTCACAACAGTGGCAAATTTGTTTTAATCCCTGTGCCTTACTCATCTGTGCCCAATATGATTTATCCTGTAATATTAGGGTTTTGATATATGAATGACTTTTAATAAAGACAGTTCTGGAAATCAAAGATACTCTGCATAAATAATGATTTATATATATTCATTATTATCATACAGTTCATTTGTGATGTAACTTGTTAAATTTCTTTTCTACTTCAATTTCTGACTTCATATGCTCTACTGTGAAAGTAGAGCTGATTGATAGAGTACTTTCAAAAGTACTTTCTCCAACAATCTTTGTTATCGAGGTGTGGGGATAAGCTCAGTTTTATGGCAATAACCGTTTTCTAGATTATTCCTGACAGTGTGTATGCTTTCAAGTGGTGGCATGTTTTGCAAATACAACATCTTTATGATTCTGATAATAATCAGAATAGATCATCTGAGCCAGTAGATATGTGACTGCATCTAGAGGTGGAATGACATAACACTGACACTCATATAAAATAATCTGATTTTTTCTGCCAACTGCAGACAAAGCATTGCTCACTGTGGTTTTGAAGGTGACACATGTCTCTAAAATGTCTTTTTCTAAGCACAGTTTCAAACATCAACTGTCTCATTGCTTTGGAGTTTTCATGACAGGCTTCATTTATAATGTTAGAAAACAGGATGCTGGAGCACCAGCAAGCTTCTCACAAGCCCTAAAAGAATTGGAATTCTGCTGGATGCCATCTTAAGTGAAATGGAAAGATGGTGACATCCAAAAATAAATGAAGATGAAAACTGTGAAGTGCTTCACATCCCACTCTCTCCTGACGATGCTCAGCTCTTCTGGGTATCAAGCCCTACACATGTAAACTGTAAATAACCCAGAGAAACAAATTAATAAACTTGAGAGCCAAAAAGTAAAAATTAGTTTAACTGTGGTATTCGTTGCAGATTCAGAGTATCACTCTTTGTTTACCAAAGAGAATCTAACCTGAAATATTCCTCACTGGACACTCTGGAATGCTGTCTCACTGTGCTGCCCCACTTCTCTGTACAGAAATTATGTAATGGATATAAAACAGCTTTAACACCCCACACCCCCTACAATTCATTGGTTATTTCTCAACATAAAATACTTAAATGTTTAAGGGAGTGGAACACCTTCCTTATGAGGACAGGCTGAGGGAGATGGGTTAATGTTTATTAATGTGTTAAGGGTGAGTGTCAGGAGGATGGAGCCAGGCTCTTCTCAGGGATGGACAGTGATAGGACAAGGGGCAATGGGTCCAAGCTGGGGCATACAAGTTCCATGTGAATGTAAGGAAAAACTTTTTCATGGTGAGGGTGACGGAGCATTGGAACAGGCTGCCCAGAGAGGTTGTGGAGTCTCCTTCTCTGGAGACATTCAAGACCAATATGGATCTGTGTGATCTAATCTAAATGATCCTGCTCAGGCAGGGGGTTGGACTAGATGATCTTTCAAGGTCCCTTCCAACTCCTAACATTATGTGACTCCATGAAATAAAGATTTGTGGTGGATGATACCTACTTTCAGAACCTCTGAATTTCCAAAATATTTTTAATACTGTAACTATGACTAGCATTTGTATTTATTGTGCCTGGTGCTCTTTGTTTTCATTCTAGATCACTTGGGGATATCTCATTAGCTTGTTTCTAGTTATTCTGGGGTAGTCTGTCCATGCTGAGGCCATTTTCAGGAAGCCCATTAGTAAGCCACCAAGATCTTACCGGTTTCAGGAGTCACAGTTATATACAGAAATAGGAGATGGTTTTCATCTTCAGCAAATCACAGAAAGGACTTTGTCTAAATTCAGGCTCAAGACAGCAGTTTGAGTTTACTTGGCTTTGCTTTTTCTCTTCTTTCTTAAGAGGAAAAGCAATGTCAGCTCCATGTATTCAAATTTAGTCTCACTGAGCTTTTCCTTTAATTTTAGGGGGGCTAGATTTGGTCATGTAACTTCAGTACAACTTAAATAACTACTTTAGTACTAAAAATCAGCAAATTTTTGTCAGACCTCTCTTCATTCTTCCACATATCCCATCCTGTGAATTACAAGTACTTCTCTCTGGGCATTTTTCAAATACTTCCAAAATATTTGGCTGGCTGGATCCTCAGGCTCTCTGTAAGCTATGATCTGTGGTGATTCTTGAGACACGAGGCGTTTTCCATATCCCACCTACCTGCACAAACAGAGTGAAAGAGATTGGGATAACAGGGTAATAGAAATAATAGTTAGCTCAGACCTGGAAAATTACTATTTGGCTTAGTATAAAATTGTGGCTCAGTATAAAATTGTCCCTCCCTGGGATTCCACATCCTCCCAGACAACTTGCTCCGCTGCTCAGTGTGCTATCCACGTACTCAGAACTGAAGCCCTCATTGCTGTTCTAAATTTAACAAAGTTCTTTCAACCTTTCCTACCAGGTCATGTTTCCTAAACCTCTTTTTGCTTTGCTCTCTGCCTCTAGGTCCCCCCGCCCCCGTTTTGTCGTTTTGTGCTTTTCAAACCGTGGAGTCCAGAACTAGATACAGCAATCTGGCTCAGGTCTCACAAGTGCCAAGCTGAGCAGAGCAAACACCCTCTACTCCCATATGTGCTTCTCTCAGGCACATTCAGTCTGCGGTAGGTGACAATTCCTTGTGTCATCCAGTTACCCACTGCACTCCTGTGCATTTGTCTCATGGAGAACTGAAGTACTGCCACAAGTAAGCAAGAGGAAAAACGATTCTTGATTTTAAAGTCAATTAAATGGCTGTTAGCAAATCTCCATGTGTCCCAGTGGTGAGCAGCCTCAGGACCATTCCAGCTGTGTACTATGGCAAGTGTAAGAAGGCACTCCAGAGAAATCTGTTTACTGGAGCATTATGATGGGTCAAAGAAAGTTCTTGGCAGGCTGCACAAGCTCATGGGTCAGATGTTCTGCAGTCCTGTTTTATGTCTGTCTTTTATGTATGAAATTCTTGGGAAGTTCTTAAATAACAAAACTTCTGTTGCTCTTCTACATACTGTTCCAATATCTAAAAATCTACAGACTGGAAATCTAGATGCATATCTTTGTTTACAGATGCTTGAATTTACACATTTGCTATTGAAACTTACTGCCAGTAATTCTGATCCATTTAACAAATCTAACATTTCCACATGGCTCCAAAATTCCTGCACCTCAAGGTCCTTCAGGGTGCACAGTTAAAATTGAATGGGAAGCTCATAAATGATGCAGACAGGTACTGCATTTATATGTAAGGGTATATTGTTAAACAATAGAGGATATGTAGAACTCTAATGGATCAATGTATATTCTGTATATGAATCTGAGAATGCAGGCAAGTCTATAATATTTTTTTCTTTGTAATTTTCTCATTTTTTGCAAAACCCTGTAAGAAGCAACACTGTAAATAGTGGTTGCCAATAGGAGAAAAGCCATTAGCAAAGATTTATACTGTGCAGGAACAAGAATAGCTTTCAGGTCAGTAATGGATTTTAATGAAATATTTTTATAATATCCTTATGCTTGTAAAGTTGTGACAACTTTTTTTTTTTTTTAAATTTGCAAGAAAATGAGAGATTTGCATTTTCAAATAAAGGTTAGGACAATGCAACATAAAGCCAACTCCAGCAGTCCTTGCTCATTTCTTACTCAACCAAAGCTGCTGCCATTGATCTCCAAATGAATGTAAACTGGGCAGTGACTTTGGGACATGGCTTACAGGCAGTGTTTCATCCAGAGGCTTCAAACACAAACATGCTTGTTAATGTTATTGCAGAATGAGTCTTTCTGTATGAATGTCCTTCAATAAGGGCTCAGCAGTGTCCCTAATAAAATTGGTGGAAAATTTTGTACTATCTTCAGAGAAAGGATGTGGGGACTTTGAATGGACTTTCAAGCAAAAGCTATTGCTGTTTAAGTGGGTTAGAACTTGGGTGAGGCTTTAAATGTAGTAAGAATGGAATGGAATGGAATGGAATGGAATGGAATGGAATAAGCAGGAACAGAATTAATAGAGATTGAATAGAAAAGAAGAAGAGATATTCTTTGGACAACGTAAGAGCAGTTTATAGTAACAAATGGACAGAGAGGGCCAAATTCACTGCTTCCATCAGCCACTCTAACTCTCTTGATTCAAACGAATTTCTGACCTGTTACTCCAACCTGACCAGATCTCCTGGCCAAATACTTTCAAAAGCTTCCAGAATATCTAGTCACACAACTGAGGACTTGCTAGATTAACTGCTTGTACAAATCTGAGTGACCCAACTGCCACACGTTCACTAATCACTCGGGCCTGCTGGCACCCTGGACCTGTGGCTGCTTTTTCAGTTGTGCAGAGCTGTGAAGGCTGCAAGTCAAATCCACTTTAGCTGAGCAAAGCGACTTGTACGCCATTTTTTGAATATATAGCTCCATAAATCTCAGTATGGCCTTTTGAACTGTATATTACTATAGAACTGTGGGAAACCCCTTTTGGGAGAGAAGTGGCACAGTTGATATTTATCACTACAAAGTCTATTGCAACATACTGTCTCCTTCCTTTGAAATAAAATCTTTTGAATTACAGATGATCAAATATATTCACACCCCAAGCGAAACCAGAATATTTCTGGCTTTTTGCCAGTATCGGCTTGGGTGTGAAATATTTGACATTTTGCATTAATTTTTTACAGTAATAAAAGCACTTTCTCAGCTAAAATCTCCTTTGCCATCCAGCAAGTGCCAGTGGGCTTGCAGCTAGTTTAGACACATACAAGTAAATCTATAGGTCCCAAGACTGGAGAGAACAGCAGTCTTGGGCATTGTGCTACATGAGTGCTTATAGATGCTGCCACGGTACAGGCATTCACCACATCTAGAATCTGACAGACTAGCAACAAGCAATACTTTGGGATATATTTTCAATAAAGGTAATTACATTAATCTATGCACGTGACCAATGAAACAAGGCTGCTGTATGGTCTGTGTGCAATGTGGCTGAGTTAGCACTTGATACAGGCATCTTACCTCAGCATTTCCAAAATCTCTAGCTCTGCAACCTGAATGATGCATTAACTTATCTTCCTCTTTCATGTATTGACATTCCTTTCCTTTGGGGAAGGAGGCACAAGATTTTAATGAACTGAGAAGGAAGATGTTAACCTTGTAAGAGGGATCAGTCACAGAGTGAGTTCTGAGTTCATGTCTAACACCTGTGGTCATCTCAGTAGTGCTGCTAACAGGGTAAGTTCCTCTCTCCAGTAAATGAGGAGTTGCCCCATGAAACCCCACAGTACAGTTAGGGGAATGGAGGCTGGCAAATCTGTGAGGACCTGCAGAGTAGAGGCTGATGTTTTTCAGACTGCTGAGCTGCCCAGCTCCTGTTAAGACTCAGTCAGGGAACAAATCACACTGTCTGCAGGACCTTGGAGACATTTGCTTGAGAAAGTAGAGCTGTCAGGCATATTTCTAACATCTCAGCCAAACCGTAATTAAATAGAAATAGTGAAGAAAAAAATCTCTTCTTGCTACAAAAATCTCTTGCAGCATTCAATTCATCTGTCACCTGGAACCTGACGGGACAGAAAGGATGCTGCCACTTGTGGGTCTGCATGTTGAACTGGGAACATTTCTATATCTGAGGTTTCCACTCTCACTTCTGGCTCAATTGAAAACAGCAAACCTGGGATTGATGTACCAAAGTATCACGGCCCCTCATGATGCAGACAGGAATGCAAGACCCTGGAGTTATTTAAGCCTCTAAATCCATGATCAGAACAGGAGGTTTGTGTTTAGGCTGCTTAGAAATTTTTTTAATTCCTTCTGGACTTCTATCCTCTTCCCATCTCATAGGTACTTAAATGGCATTGTGAATCAGGAATGGATTCATTCTTCAAATGCTCTCTTTCCTGAAAGGAGTAAATAACTGGGTTTTACCTCTGCACAGGAAAATTGCACCATGAGATCCTGTATGGGAAAATTGCACCATGAGACCCTGCCCTACAATTTGTCAAAATTATGGGAGCTTCATATATGGTCAGAGGATGCTGTGAACAGCAAGACTGCAGTCTGTAAAAGTTCTGTGTTTGGAAGCTACACAACTTCCACCCAACCCCGTTTTACAAAGATATTCCTACTAAAAACACACAAAACAAGATAGTAAGAAGAAGGAAAAAAATTCTTGTGCTTTAAAAATGTTTAATTATATGTGAATACACCCACATATGCATCTGTGGGCCAACAGAGTTTCCTGCTCATTTGTGATGTTATGGGTTGGGATACATGACCCAGTGGGTAGGAAATCAGATGCACACACAAGTTCCCTCTTTCTGCTACAGAAAGAAAACTAGGGAGAGACAGGGATGGAGCAAGAGAGAATAGACAGAACAAACACAGTTGTTCCATCTCTCCATCTCACAGTTTTTACCAGCTGCCACCCCCAGCCACGGATGGTTCGTGTGGGCTGAGGGCTACAGGAGAGCTCTGGCCCACATGAACACCCATGTGCATACAACATGCAAATGAGAACAAAAGGCACTGTGAAGGCCACATACACTCCACACCCCCTGAAATGCTGAAAGCCACTTTTAGGAGACAATTTACAGAAAAATAAAAAAGTTTACAAACTGCTTTACGAGACAGTTAAATGGTTCTTGAGGGGGGGTCTTTATAATTGAATTATAAGAACAAAAGAAATCCGAGGAGCAGGCAGAGGCCTTAAGGCCCAACATGCTTGACCTCATTTGGTTTAATTGCACTGCTGGCTCTCTCACTACAACCTTCACTTGGAGAACAGTCTCTGGAAATCATTTAAACTCCTTGCTTCAGTTGCCTTTGTTAGTGATTTAGTCAATAATTTTATTACCTCCTTGGTAAGATAGCTCTGAGTGCCCCAGTCTTTAATTAAAAGCCTCTTAGGTTTGAATCTTTTAGCAATATGAACATATTTATCCAAGATCTTTATCGGAACCTTCTATAAATTTTATAACTTCCTCCTAGTCATCTCGAAGATGCTGTTGTCCATTGTGAACAAACCCAGCTCCCTCTGCACTGTCAGTCTGTCAGGAGCACGGCGTGGAGCCGATGGCAAGCTGAGTTCTACAGACCTTCTCAAGCATCAGTGTGGTGCCAGTGGGAGGATGGCCAGGGCTGCAGACGTCATTCGCAGGAGATCGAAGAAGTGTCTGTAACCAGGGCCAAGCGGGGCCAAGAGAGGTACTGCGGCACCGTTCAACCAGGATTTGGTCCTAGCCTGCCATTTTTAATTCTACAGCCTCCCAGGGCACAGGTTTTGCCTTCCTGGGTGTCACGGTTTAACCCCAGCCAGGAACTCAGCCCCATGCAGCTGCTCGCTCACACCCTGACGGTGGGATGGTGGGAGAATTGGAAAGGTAAAAGGGAGAAAATTCACAGGTTGAGAGAAGGACAGTTTAACAGGTAAAACAAAATCCATGTGTGCAAGACAAGGAATTCCTTCCCATGCTGGCAGGAGGTCAGCCATCCCTGGGACAGCAGGGCTCCAGCACGTGTAACGGCAGCTTGGGAAGACAAATGCCATCACCCCAAATGTGATGTCCCCCCTCCTTCTTCCCCAGCTTTATTGGCTGAGTATTACACCATATTCTATGGAATACACCTTCGGTTATTTGGAGTCAGCTGACCTGGCTGTGTCCCCTGCAGCTCCTCACGCACCCCCAGGCTCCTCACCGGTGGGGTGGAGTGAAGAGCAGCAAAGCCCTTGGCTCTGTGTAAGCCCTGCTCAGCAGGAACCAAGGCTTCTATTACCAGCACAGACCCAAACCACACCAGCTACTATGAAGAAATTAACTCTACCCCAGCCAAAAGCAGTGCAGTGTGTGCTGCTAGTGGTGATAGCAACAGTCCCTGATCTCTGTGCTTCCAGCCTCTTCCCAGCACAGGACAGCCCAGGCAGACCCACAGAGATGCCCAGGCAGGCTGCAGCACTCTGTGGGAGGCTGCTTTAGCTCCCTGTTGCATGCAGGGAACACTTGGCAGCTCCCTGCACAGGTTCTCCAGGCCTGAGGAAGGCTCCTTGCACCTCTGTTCCCACATGGGATTTGAGAACAATCTGCTCCCTAACACGAGGAGCTCAGCCAGCTCTCCCATGGCAAAGCACCTAAGCCAGTGGTACCACTGTCCCCCAGCCCCAGGCTGTTGCAGCCATCCTGCCTCAGTTTCCTTCTCTGCAAAATTAGGGTAATTGTGCTGGACACATCAAGGGGGTGGGGGCTCAGAGAGATTAATGAGCATTTCCTAAAGTGCTTTGAATACGAATACTGCTATGGATAGTAAGTGCTAACTATCAATTATTAAGTGGGAGTCAGGTTTCAGGAGCTTTATAACAGGGAAAGGTTAAGCAAGTGTAATACCAGCAGACATGTAATGAAGCTCAGCACTGCCCTGTAGCACTGGCTATGAAAAGCTAATATCCACAGTAAAAATTCCAGCTCTGTGGCCTATGCAGAGTATTTTGCTCTGCTGCTATAATGATGACACTTAGAATTAGACCGACATAACCTAGAGAGCTCTGGGGACTCATCATCTCTGAGATTTCACTTAATTATTGGCAAACTCTGTCATTTAGTATCCCGAGCAGGCTGCGCTATGTATAACCAACACATCTAATTTGATTTCATCTTGAATTGCTCCTATGAGTGGTCTTGAATGGAACCGCATCTGGTATCTTGGCAACGTCTCTTCTCCTCTTGGAGAGAGCTGTCCTTGAATCCATAAAATGGATCTCTTACGGCGGGGGGTGTGCGCGCGCGTCTCCGTGTGCGCGTGGTGGGGGACAAACCCGCCGAGAGCACACAAAGGGAGGCTTTGCTTGCATGCACATTTGATGTGTTTATGTTTTTAATATTTTTTCCAGATAAATTGTATCCAGGAATCTTAGTGTAAATCTG
Source organism: Heliornis fulica (assembly GCA_013399135.1). NCBI lineage: Eukaryota > Metazoa > Chordata > Aves > Gruiformes > Heliornithidae > Heliornis > Heliornis fulica. The sequence goes on along the minus strand of VXBZ01005640.1, from coordinate 30,050 downwards.
GTTTTTTTTTTGAGCTAGGGCAGTGGGTTTAAGAAACACTCGGGCTGCTTCATTCTTAATTGGAGCTTTCAAGAGGAATTGGTTGCTGGTCTGTGTGGACAAAACATGATTGCTTTCCTCTCTCTGTCATACACAGTTAGAGGGGAGGAGGGTGGGGGGACACAGTGTACATTTTAAGGAGAAAAAAAATGGTAATCATTAAAGTATAGTCAGAAACGGATTTTTCTGTGTAACCTGATGAGGTTCGGAAATTTGACATGTGGGGCATCAGTTTCCCACTAACTTTGGATTTCTCTGTCCAGCTGGCTCTCCCTCCTGGCAGCTGGCTTGTGGACAAGCAAGCTCACCCCAACTGTCATGTACAGCATAGAAATGGGAGATGAATCACAGCCTCCTGGATCTTGTACTTTACATGGGGATGAGTAAATTAACGAGTGCTTTCCACAGAGATTTCCAGGTTTTCACTGCTCCTACAGGGGAAAATGGGGGAAATGTGCAGACAGAACATAAACATTCATGTGTGACACAATTTCAGAAACTTCTCTCTGTTTTTTCCTTGATAAATTGACATTTTCTGAATTATAGAAACATCATCTGCCACTTAAAACTCGCCATTCCCTTTTGCTACATGAAACATAAATCACTGGAGTTATTCCAGTATCCTACCTGTCAGTAAGGCTCAATCCTGCAAAGCTGAAGCCACAAGAATTTCTTGGTATTGGCTTCCAGAGATGGAGTATCTTACAACATTTGTAATATAAACAGCTGTAGAGAATACTTTCCCTTTGTGTCATTGGTTGGGCACACCTAGGAGTCTCATTTTGGAAGAAGTAGGTGCTCTCAGCTATGCAGAGGTACATCACGGAAGCTCAGGTTGAACATGAAGCAATAACTCAGGTTTACTTTTATGCTCTGTAACTTGGAAAGTATCTGGCACTTTTTTCAATCTTCTCTTGGTCATTCCTAGTTTACCAAGTTAAGGTTTTAGTGGGACTAAAATAAAGATTGGAATCCTGAACATTACCAACTACCTGCTAACTTGATTAACTACTTGCTTACTTGACAAACTGCTACAAACCATTTTTTTCCCTTTTACTCAGGAGAATGCAGCGTTTTTCTAGTCAAAAGAAAGCTCTAGTTATTTCTTGCTTTAAAGACAGATCTTTGAACAGAACCCAGGATGGCACAAACTGCCTATGTACAACAGAAATTGTCTGTTTCTCAGTTCTTTTAAGCAGAATGAAGCCACAGCAATGCATTCATTTGTGGGTACACTGTGTTTGAGTGGTCTATGAACATCATCAGCTCTAATAAAATGCTCAGTGCTTCCTGGCTGCACAGGATATGAATCAGTTAATGTGAAGAAGATGACCACATAGCATCATCATTACCAAACCGTACTGGGCTCTGCTGCCTGCAGCGCAGCTGTGGTGGTGTGTTCCTCTGCACATTTCAACAGACGGAGCCAAAGACAGCGAGATGAACACAGTCCTCTGCTCAGGCATCAGGCACACAGGAGTTAATTATGAAAAGGTGTGATCTTTGATTGGTATTTTCTCCTGTAATTATAACCCATACTTAACAGGGTTTCTTTCTGACTGTTCCTCCCAATAACAGTATGCTTTTAAGTACAGAGCGATAATTGCTCTTGTTATTTGCACTGCAGGTTTGGTCAGATGGTGAAACTTTCTATGACCTTCCAAATAAGTGGAGAGAAAAATGATGCTAACATTATGGTATTTTGGGTGATTAAGAAGTGAAGCAATGTTTGGAATCAGGATGGAAGTGGACCTGTTGCTGGGAGATCCCCGAGAAATCCTGCTGAAGTACAGTTCCTGCAGCCTGAGAGCTACCCTGTGTGACATTTCACTGCATGTCAACAAAACTGGACTAACTAGTGAAGAAAATTTGCTCTCTGACCAGAGAGGTTGTGGAGTCTCCTTCTCTGGAGACATTCAAGACCAATCTGGACACATTCCTGTGTGATCTAATCTAGGTGATCCTGCTCGGGCAGGGGGGTTGGACTAGATGATCTTTTGGGGTTCCTTCCAACTCCTGACATTCTGTGATTCTGTGAATCTGTGAAATGTTTATAAGCATCTAGGAACGTAAGTGATGTCAGGATAAAGCTAATCACAAAAGGACTTATCCCTATTTTAAAGTTTAACTAGATCTGGCTTTAATTTTTCTGAAAACTTTTGCTGAATATAGGCTTTTCTCCAATTGAAAGAATGAAATATAATTTTTGGTTACTTTTAGATTCAAATCATTGTGCTGGCATTGTGCAGTGGAATGTGTTTTTTTTTTAAAAATAATTCCAGGCCAGTCCTTTGATTAAAAAAAATTGATGACTGCCAGACTAGACAATCTCTCGAGGTCTCTGCCAGCCTTATGGTTCTATGATTTGTTGTCACTCTGGAAAAGTCTCTGCTCTCATTCCTACCCATGTAGTTGCACTGTCTTCATTTTACTCGAAGGAGTGGTGCCACAGAGAGGCTGAAGCAGTTTGCCAAGAATCAGCAAAGGATCAGTGATCAAGCTGATGCAGAAAGCAGACCTGTGTGCTGCAAACCCAAAGAGCATGGCCTCCAACAGAACTGCTCGACCCAACAGGCCTACATTCTCTACACACCTCAGTGCCTGATGCTTCCAGCCAAATGTCAAATCCACAAACAACTGGTTTCATCAATTTCTTTAACATCCCTCATCCTCCTTTCTTCCTTCCTGACCCTTCCACATCTTCATATACCCACAGCATCATCCTCATGACTTCCCAGACCCCCACTGCTACTCTGCTCTCCAGGTCAGAGTTCCTGTCACTTCCTTCCCAACAGCTTTTGAGGAGCAGGAGGAGTGAACACGTGCAGAGGTGGGGAGAAGGACAGGAGGTGGGTCTGACTTGTGGGAGAACAGACTGGAGAAGGGGACCTAGGAGGTGCTGCCCTTACCATAAACCGGACCATAAACTGAAGTTTGTCAAAAATCTCATGGGAGACTTTAACACGGAATTACCAGGAAATGCCAAGAACATTTCAGACTCCATTTCTCCCTGCAGGTATCTGCAGGTAAAACATGCCAGAGTGTATGACACACTCACAGCAACAAGATTGCAGAGTTCCTTATTTAAATCAAACCTGCAAGGACCCCTCATTTTTTGGCTTCCAAAGAAAGTGAGTATTGCACAGTCACATTGTCTGTCTGTTCCTTGCCACAGTACTATTTGAACTGGATGGCCAGTTCCAGGGAAAACCATTTCAAAGTTCCCACATGTTTCATGACAGTGAGTGTCTGGACAGAAAATGAAAGCTTTTGCAATAAAAAGTTCCTATGCCTCATAACAGAGACCTGAAAGAACATGAGTAGTTGCCCATCCTGCTCTGAGTTAGACTCAAATTCATCTACATTTTCCTCACTGAATGGGTTTTGAGTCTGAATCTGTTCTTGAAAACTGCTAGCAAGGTGATGCCTTAGCACTATGGCAAACCCAGAGCTGCCACCTAAGGCTTTGCCCTCCTCCACACAGTGCTGGGGCATCATCTTGGCCTCGAAGGCAGAGAAAGGTAAATAAAATAGGAAACAGAAAAAGGAAAATACTTGTTAGTAACAATGCCAGGTATCAGCTCCGTACCCTGAGATAACTGCTTTTGAACACAGCATCTGCCTACAGATGACTCAGGCCCTCTCAAAATTTGAAAGACTATTTGGAAAAAATGGTCCCAGAAGTCCCATAAGCACAGATCAAAACACAGCAGTGCTGGATGCCACCAATTTGTTGCTGACAACCCTTTGTGTCACTATCCTCATTTAGGAACACAAGATGGAAAACACAGTCCTAACACCTACTTATCTCCAGTAGCCTCTGGTTCTTGTGTCATTTCAATTTTGGTATAAATCCACTCTATATGCCATATCCTTTTGTGAGAGGCAGGGACCTGGGGCTAAATGTATATAAATATCACCAGGATGCATCCCTTAGCCTTGAATCCGAGCAAGGAAGTATTACTCCATTTTGAAGTGCAATGAGATAAGAGCACACAGCCAAATGCCATCTCCATTAACAGCCCTGTGAAAGCATAATGGTGCACAGAGCACAAAGGCACTCGAGCCTGCAGCGCAGCAACCTCCAGTGCGCTTGCAGTGCAGAAGGCCGAGGCGCTGCAGCAGCTCAGCGTGTCGCTAACCTGCTCCACGGTTCCCAGCGCCAGGCTAGTCCCGGGCCCCGTTTGGGAAGGCAGCAGAGGCACTCCTCAACAGGCACCAGGACAAGATGTCCTGGGTGGCCAGGGAGAAGCTGCCTTGGGATCTTGCTCTGGCAGTCTGAGATTCAAACACTGGCTTGCTCACTTTCCGTGCATGATGGGGCATTCAGAGAAAGAGGAAATCCTGACAGAAAACGAGCTTTCTGGGAGGAAAGCAGAGATGTTTACTGCTCCACCGACACGTGTTTGGTTTGCCAGGGGAAAAAGTGATAGTTTTCCATGTCCTCTAGCTCATGGCTGTGGCTCTGACTGCAGTATTTCCGACAGGTTTGCTGGCAGTTCCTGACAGCCAGGGATTGTATTTCAACAGTTATTGAAAGAAAGAATATAGGGAAGGGTGAAAATTCTTGTTTCAATGGGAAGGGAGAAGGTGAATGAGGAATCTCCAGTCTTACTTCACATTTCTGTGCCAACTGGTGTCTTACTGATTATCTTCCTCTCCCTACCATCCTGCCAGACCAGGTCACACTGTTCTTCTGCCACACCACCAGAGCAGCAAAGGAGCCTTAAAAACCCAGGAAGCATTCGGCAGAGCTGCTCAGCCACTCCCTGACTGTGAGCTCCACAGGCCATAGCTGCCCCTGAATAATTATAAAGTACTGAGGGGGGTTAGTTCTGGCTTTCCCATTGCAAAGCTGTCCTTTTCTCTGCTTTCAACATCATATTTTACTTAGTCTGTGTTGAATACACTGTCCCTGAACCTTCCACCTTTCCAGGAAAGTTACTTCAGGATTTTGGCTAACACACCCGGGTAGGGCAGAGGCTGGGCAGGATGAAGTCAGGCATCACACCTTCTTCCAGTACCTGTGGCTCTGAAGTCTGCCAGCTCACAGTAAATCTTCCTACAGCTTGAAGATGAGCACAAACATTGCAAGAAAGATGTAAGAAAGACTTTGTCAAACATTTTGGGAAATAGCTGCCATTTAGAAGTTAATCCCAAGGACACAGGGAGGGTTGGAGCTGCCAGGAGGGTGTGGGAAAGTGAGTGATGTATTTATTTCTGAACCCAGTCTGAGCAACACGGGTCTCAGTCCATATGTACGAGTGTGCTGCGGGATGGGGATGGATGTATGATCTCTGTTCCACCTCAGTGATTTTATGCCTTCCCTTCCCCACACCCATGGTAGAGAAGTGACAGGTATGACACAAACCCCAGCTGACTTTGGGGGAATAAAGGCACTAAAACCTAGCTCTACATATGCTCCTTGTGCTTCAGTTTTCAGCAAAAATCACCTCTTTCAATTGATATGTTTAGTCCTCATGTAAGTGACAGCAATGTCTACTGGGCCAGCAGCTCAGATGGTGGCTGAGCATTGCTGCACAAAGGCTTGTCCTATTGCTGGGTATTTAAGTTCTCAGGTTTTGAACTCTTGAAGATGACTCAAGAAAATAAATCTCAATTAGTGACTGCTAAAAAATTATTGCTGGTAAGAGATACAGATAGATTGCAAGCAAAGAGCTGGTTCCTGCTTTTGAAGGCATGGAGTTGAAGCCCCAGAGTTCATTCCTGACTGCTTGAGGTTTTCAGGGACAAAGAACGAAGTAAGAGCCAGATGTAAGGCCAAAAGCGAGCACTGACTTGCTATCCGACCCCCGTGATTACCTCTGAGGGGAGAAACACAGCTTGTAAAAAAAAATTATAAGAGAATAACTGCATCTTCTCCTTCATGAAAATGAGCAAATTCCAGAGTGTTTCTTCTTCTGCCTGCTATGCAATTTGCTTCAGCTTCATTTCACGTGCTGTCTCACACAATAGCCTCCGGGGATTCTCAGGGAAAAAAAATTTAGCTGCCTCACCTTCTATGCCCAATTCCTGCCTTGCTGCAAGAAAATTATTTGCTGCTTTCCTAACAAACCAGCTTCAGTTGTCACTGTAGTTAAGGTTATGTCAACACTTCTATTATAAACTCCTCTTGTCAGGAATTTACAAGTCGGCTGTAAAAATTCCCTTTGCACTTAATTCTGGCATAGATGAAAAAGCCCCAGGAGCACATTAAAAAAAAAAAAATCAACATTTACGTATTGGGTTTTAACACTTTCCAAGAAATGAAAATTTCAGTGTTAATGCAGACACTGCATCATCAGACAAAGACCTAAACCAATGGCTCCAGTCAGCATGTGAATTCTCTATGGAAATCAGTCACCTTGGAGCGCCCTGCACTCCGGTGTTGCAAATATGGAAATGTCACTCTGAGTGCTACCGTAAGAATAAGAACAAAATTCTCCTGAAAAAAATCCTCATCTACCTATACTGCAATAATTAAAATGCAAGCCTTCCTGTTTATTGAGGGATACATCCTGTTTCTTGCACCAAGAAGCTTAGCTTAATGTATGAAGCTTTCACAGGAGTTGAGGGAGGATTATTTTTATCTGTCTAAAATATTTATCTTACCTTCATCCTCATCTGAGCCCCTCATAATCACCAGCACATTTAGCTTTCCTGGTGCATTACTGTCGTTTATTTTCATTTCAGAAACAGAATGGTGATATGGGGAGAGGTTAAATGATTTGCCCAAGGTCGCAGAGGACAAGCCTCTGCTCTGGGAAAGGCACTCGCGCCCATTCCTGGGATCCACCCTAGCAGATTCTCCATCCTCTCGTGGCTTGCTAAGGAGTAACAGCAATTTATCATCCTTAATATAGCTCTGAGCCTGCAGTTTCTACTGTCTTCCCTGGGCTACTACTTGGCAGGATTTAACAGTCATTAGCTTCAGCCTCCCGCTTCGCTTCCACCCTTGCTTTTTACAGGTTGAAGAGGAGCCTGAAAAGATCTGGATTTGGCTCTGGGGAAGTCTAAAGAGGCCATATATAGGCTCCCCAAATCCTTTGCATATCAGAAATGTTGCTGTTTACAGACTGAAACGGAGACAGACCAGCACTGCTTGGGAGGAAGAGGTGTGTGCTTTTGTATTCTGTCCTCTCCTGTGTCAAAACTGAGACTGAGAGTATGTCACACTGAGCTAAACTCTGTATGTCTTGAGGGAAAAAAAAAAGGAGAAGGCCAGGAGAAGTTAAAATAAGACACAGATCAGACCTAAGAGTTTTCAAGACAGTCCTTAGTTCATTTTCAAATGCTACAGGAAATCAACAACTGAAAGAAATTATAAATAATCCAGTCAGAACTACTGCAGCTTCAATAAGACCACATTTTTTAAAGTATGATTCCAGCTCTGTAAACTCTTCCACATATTTAATGCATGCAAATATCTACACCCATGCATACAACTTAACTTTGCAAAGTTATGCTGGTGTTTGCAGCATTACAAGCCACATTTTAAACAAAGACTCAGATCTTTTACATACCCTTAACTGTACTAGCACACTGCTTGCTCCAGTGACAGCTATGAGACACAAGTGGTAACACTGTGACAATCCAGTTCTAGTTTTGAGCAAATAGCAGTGTAACCCTGCAAAGGAAAGCACTGAATTGTGTGTGACAGGATCAGGCCCAAGAAGCGCAAAAGGAATTTACAAAGCAAGATTTTCTGTAATATGGTCCATTGGCTTTTGATAATAAAAACCACATTGTAAATGGCCAAGAAATTAATCTTTAAAAGGCAGCTGTAGCCCATGTGTATTAACTATTTTTTCAAAGACATTTCCTCTGGATTTTTGTTACCTTCTTTAATACATGTTTCCAGCCAGCAGAGATGTTATGCTCTGTGGGCGAAATATAATATGCATTTTTAAAACATTTATAAATATGTATACACCCTATGGATTCACACTGCACTGTAGCAGCTGTGTTCTGGTCTGCCTTGAAATGAAGGCAGTCTTTAAAAAATAATTACAAATATATGTTCAAAACAATGCATGGGGATTTAGCCACATAAAAGTCATTAGTGATAATGAGAGGTGTGCAGCTAAGGCCCTGCGTATCCAGACATCGTGCATATGAACAGAGCAGCTCCGAAAGGCATGTGAGATCATCCATTTCTATTTATTCCTTTTGAAAAGAAATGAAATGCACACATGTGTGCATGCACACATGCACACATGCACACACACGTGTCTATATGCTGTGGGACAGACTAGTTTTGATATGTTAATGTATTGAAAAATTGATTAAAATTATTCTGCAGTTATTATTCTTTTTTGCACCAGGCAAGATTAAAATGTCCCTTGAGGTCACAAACCAGAAACATGCAAATAATTTGACTATGTAGAATGACACTTTTGTGGTGGAATAAACAGGTGTGATAATAAAAGCGTTGGTGGTATATTTCAGCAGAGTTGAGACTGTGACATGCACTACTCAAAGCTGGGAAATTCTCAGCTCACCTACCTCTCACTTTCACCTTCAGAAAACTTCCTTCCTTTTCTCAACAGTGGGGCATGTAGAGGGCACACAGGCTGTGCTAGGGGAAAATCTTGGGTTTAGTGCACATATGTGGGTCAGAAGCTATTTTTCATCAGATTTGTTAATTTCTGGACACAAAATGATGCATTTTATGTTAGTTTTATTTTCCAATGTAACTGTTTATTTTCTTCTCTAGATTACAAGTGGGTTCCTTTCCTGAACAGATGCAACATGCATTTGCTGCCAAGTTCAGTGTCCAAAGATGTTGCTCCGATGTATCATTAGAACACTTCGATGCCATCCACTAGATCATTGTGTTATGGGGCCAAGTTAGGGCCAGCAGGGTAAAGGCAATTTATAACCCACATAGTGACATCAATCTAACCTAGCAACCTCCCTAGCAACACTGCCAAAGCATCACAATGTGGCCCCTATAGCTCAGATGATATGAAGATAGTAGCATTGTTAGGGTGGGAGGTTGCCACTTTGGCCTAGCAACAAATAACAGCCTGACCTTGGGATCTATTGAAAGCTGAGAAGCCAAGCAGAACAGAGGGAGAACCACCAAATGAAAACTCGCGGGTTCCTGCCTGTTTCTTTTATGTAACCTAAACAAATTCTTCAGAGAAAAATATGTCAACGCTTCCTGACGTGCTGCATGCACATATATTCAGTGCTGCTTTTCCACATGGCTGGTTAAGGGCCAGGCAGCTTTCAGGTTGTGGTTTGGAAATAGCAAAATCTGGGTGCAGAAAAAGGATGAATATAGAAACCACTACAGCCAATTCAGAGTGGTGACAAACAGGTTGTGGGTTGCTATTAAAGTGCCCTAGTATGTGAGGGATCACACACACAGGTATCACACGTGGGAATCCAGGAGCTACACACGCACCGTGGGCTGGGCTCACTCAAGAAATCCAGCTGTAGCTGGCTTATATGCAGCATTTTGTCATTGAAAATAATGAAAAGGATATAAATCACAATCCCCCCTCCCTTCTCTTTTCTTCTTGTTATTCATTCAAATGAGCCCCTATACATTGCCATTGTGCCAGTTCTCTACACACAGCTGCTGAAGCAAGGTAACATTTCTCTGCTGTATCCCATTCGAGTGTAGGGCATCCTCTAAACACACTCTAGGGCTATAAGGAGCTGGACCTGACCTGTTTGATGCTTCCAGTTTCTAACACTGATCCCTCACTCCTAACGCTTGTAATTGAACACCACTTACAGCATCTTGACAGTTACAGTGACTCAAAGACAACTGAGAGAAACAAATGGGAAGTACTACAGAAGAAAGTGGTGCGTTTGTTTCTGTGCAGGTGGCCCTGAAGCAGTGCATGGTGCTGGAGGTTACCTGATGCTGAGCTTCCAGCCACCACTCACTCCGAAAAATATCTGTTACAATGCCAACCCAGCAGTCCCATGTGAATTGTAACCCTTGTAATGTCCAAGCTATCCTGCACAGCGACCAACCAGCGGGGACAATTCACCTCCCCCTCCCTGTTTGCTCATTTTAAGCTACCAGTTGGCCAGGGCAGAGAAGCTCAAATTGCAGCTGCCTTCACCCTCTGTACATTCAAGACAAATAGAAGACATTGGTTTGCAACAACAAAATGTCACATATTTTCAAAAACGTGATTTCTTTTGTTAAATGAAACACTTGTGCACACACACATGGTTCTGCGTGTGGGTGTGTCTAAACACACATATTTACCTATAATTACATATATTTAAAAGGAGATGGTTTACGTTTTTAATGCCTTCCATTTCGTGCCTTGTTTCCCTCTTGCTTAACACTTGGTATCGCTTTCAGTTTATAGCTTCTCTTGAGAGAGTAGCCACAAGCCACAAATAGTCAATTGTCTACTCACAGCAGACTTTAACAAAGGGACTGATAGAGCTGAACTGGAAATGGCATGTCTGTACTGCAGCCACTGCTACAGGAACCGCAACCGTAATTTTGGTAACACCAAGTCAGGGGCAATTTATCTTGTACAACCTTAGTGGGAGTTTCATCACAGAATATGCCATCTGTCTATTTTCAGACAAGACCATGACAATTCAAAGACACTGTACAAAGTGTGAGAAAGTTTGCTCCTTTGCAAACTTTCTTAAATAAATCTTCTTGGTTTCTGAAATTAGAAGCTTTAACTGCATTGGAAAATAGTGAGGCTTGGGAGAAAGCTCTCATGTGTTAGTGCCACTTCATCCAATCCACACTTTTTCAAAACTGAAACTGGCTGGACTTTCTTAATACCTTGAATTCCCTGTAGCAGCCCGTGCTGCAGAGGTCTGTGTCTGAGGGTGAAGTGGAAGGGCACAGCAGTATGCCTACCTGCCTACGATGCAGATCTGCTGGGATTCTCACAGGCATGAAGAAAAATGAAATTGCAGCTTCCCAAAGGGCTTCCCAGACACTGTGCTCTGTCTCCTCCCACTGCCATACCTGCATCATGGCCTCCTCCAAGGGTAACTTGCAGACTCTGAAAGAATGGGAAGAGAATGGGAACATGGATAAATTCTAACAAATTGACCGTATGACTTTCTCCACATATTCCCCACTAAGCTTCTCGGTAAACAGTGATTATCTTCCTCTAGCCCTAATGCTGGCCACAGCCTTCCCCTCTGGGAACTGCTCCACACCAGTAAATGAGCCCTCTCTCCCCTTTTCCATCTCATTTCCTTCCCCCTTTGAACCACACTTCCTGAAGGAGAGCAAGGAACTGTGTGTGGGAATTGCTTCTCCATGCAGTGCTGCCAGAGAATGAGAGGTCACCACTGTCTGTGTGTCTTTTCCTTGGCACCATATTCTACCAATCTGTGGATGTAAAGTGTGAAATACACTTGCAAAAAATAACCAAGAAGCAGCTCATTTCCTCCTCCTTCCTCATCTCTCATCACCTCACAAACTCCAGCCTGAGCTCTCACCAGTCACAGCTGCGGTGTTCGAAAGCTCCAGCTCTTGATCTAACTGTCCTCCACCTTCCCACTGCAAAATCACCCCAAAGCAAGAGCCTGGTGTAATGAGTAACTCAGAGAGATTCAATGGGACCCAACACCAGGAAAACAACTTCAATTCTCTGTTTACAAAATTCAGTGCAGTTCATCATTTTCCCAGTTCTGAAACTGAGCTGTTGAGGCAAACACCAGAGTTGGTCTCAGCTGCTTAGAGGAGAGGAGGACTCTTCCACGAATGTCTTGAGAACCAAGCAACACTTTTAGATGACAGAGGTTAGAACTGCATTGCACAGATTTCTGTATGTGTGTAAATTTAACAATCTTAACAGCTACATGTTTTTGGTTTTGTTTTGTTTTTTAAATTAAATCAATGTTTAAAAATAAATACACCTTATTAAATACTTCATATTCTCATCCTTTCCTCTAGAGATCATGTGTAAGTAGCATTGAACCTGGGCCACTGCAACTAAAAGAAATGACCGGTTCTGATCAGCAGACTCCAATCTGAGCACCCAGGAGCTGGTGTGGCTAGGGGAGATTGGAGCAAACATGGGATGTCTGGGTCTGGGTTTTGTTCCCCCTGTCAAAGGGAGGATATCAGATGCAGAATCTGACTTCCAGCTTATGCCGAGTTCATCGCTATTCAGTGTACACTTAGGTGCCTCTTTGGTGTAAATGGGGTAAACCTCACTCACAGGTGCTTGGGAAAGCACCAGCTCCCCGAACATACCCATTCCTGCACGGGAGGGAGAAGGAAGTGGCCCCGCGTTTGTGAGCGGAATGGAGCTATACATAGGGATCTCTAGTGCCTGCGGTTAATGCCAAGGTCAGCTCCAGCTGACACCCGCGCCCGAGGCTGTGGGGGAAGGGATCGCTGTACTCTGCAGCGGAGCCACAAGATGTCAGGAGACTGCTGCGCTGCTGCAGCTCTGCTGCTCTTCTGTGCTGCTGCCCCACTGCTCTACTCTGCTGCTGCTCTGCTCTGCTGCGCTGCTGCAGCTCTGCTGCTCTTCCGTGCTGCTGCTCCACTGCTCTCTCTGCTGCTCCACTGCTCTCTCTGCTGCTCCACTGCTCTCTCTGCTGCTGCTCTGCTCTGCTGCGCTGCTGCAGCTCTGCTGCTCTGCTCTGCTGCTGTGCTGCTGCTCCACTGCTCTCTCTGCTGCTGCTCTGCTCTGCTGCGCTGCTGCAGCTCTGCTGCTCTGCTCTGCTGCTGTGCTGCTGCTCCACTGCTCTCTCTGCTACTGCAGCTCTGCTGCTCTTCTGTGCTGCTGCCCCACTGCTCTACTCTGCTGCTGCAGCTCTGCTGCTGCAGCTCTGCTCTGCTGCTGTACTGCTGCTCCACTGCTTTCTCTGTTGCTGCTCTGCTGTGCTTCTGCTGTGCTGCTGTGCTGCTGCTCTGCTCCACTGCTCTGCTGTGCTGCCCTGCTGCACTGTTGCTCAGCTGCACTGTTGCTCTGCTGCTCTGCTGCTGTGCTGTGCTGCTGCTGCCCTGCTATGCTGCTGCACTGTCTGGGCAGTCAGCAGTGGTGCCTGGGAGCAGCCTGGAAGCTCCCACCGCCGTCGCTTTCTGACTCTCTCGCTGCTCCCCTGTGCTGCCCTGCCTCCTTCCCACACCACTCTATCCCTGGTCAAAAGATGTGAGCAAGGAAAGGATAATTCTTGCCCTCTGATGGCTTTTCCCAAGTCCCTGTTTCGGAGCTTGCTAACTGCCTTGCCATACATTTACATGTAGCTTCCCCTACGATATCTCACTTTATATGGTCGTGTTCTTCATGGGTTCTTAGCAGTTGCAGCATGCTATGAGGCCACCGATTCACCTCCACACTTTCAGAAACCCATCTTACAGTTCCCAATGTGAAACTGAAAACTAGTCATAGGTGAGAAAACAGCAGCTTGCCAGAACACTCACAATGGAAGGGTGAACAAGATCTTATGCAGAACCATGCCCAGGCTCGCATCCAAACATACTGTGTTGTATCTTTGATACAAAGGGATGTTTATAAGATGCATTTCATCCTCACTGCATGCACTTTGCTAGTAAATGCCTTCATTGCCAGACACTAGCTGTGGGCTATGCCCAAATCCTGCAGGAACCTGCTGGTGCAACAAATCCTCTTCCCACACTTGAAGTGCACCCCTGTGTGAGTTTGCTGCCTGCCAAGCAGCCAGAGCACAGCTGGACATGTCTAAAGCAGCAATGGCTGTTCCATGCAGTTGGGTTCCAACACTTGGGAGTACAGGATTGCTGGGAAATTGCACCTTCAAAATAGCAATTGTAAAAAATACTCCTTTGGATCCAGCCTGGTCCATAGCCAGTATCTATCTGATGGATTGTTGGAGTACTGGCCAAGTGACTCCCATTTTGATGCTGCTGTGAGGTCAAAACCAACATGGTGTCCTCTGCATCCCTCTCCCCCTCACGCAGGCACACTGCCACTTGCCTACCCTTGTAGAATCAACACCCCTTACAGAGAACTAATTTTTTCCAAGTGCAACATTGGTGTAAGCACAAGTACAAACTGCACTGGGAATTTCAGGACCCAGTTCTTTACTTTGTTGTTATTTTTATACCCTTTGTTTGTCTGTAAGCCATCGCTGGTCTGAATCAGTAGCTCAGTGATCCCTCTCTGCGTGCAGGTGTAAACAGGTACACAAGCTATGTACCTGCAAGGAGTCAGTCCCTTCCTTTTCCACACTAGAATCTGTACCCCCTACACAGAAAGGGCTGCAACAGTTCAACTGCTTCAGACAATTTTCATCTTAAGACAATTTCTAGTCTATGCTAAGTCTGATTTTCTAAATGCTTGCACCACTCCACACCAGTGTATCTTGGTGAGACCTGCCAACCTGCATACATGACAGCACCACTGGTGCCATGAAAAGACATTAATAAAATATGAAAAACTGCTTCTCCCCCTGACTGCTATGATCAGATATTTTCCAGCAGGTACCTCTCATGATCATATCCTGCTTCTGTGTCCAAGTCCCTGAGCTTCTGGATATTGGGCAGATGCAATACAGCTTCTCTTCTGACATTAAGTGGCATCTGCACATGCAGGTACTGGGTGTCATGCTAAGATCTAAGAAAATCAGACAACACTAGAGAAAAACGAGGAGTATTATTACTGTTAAGGTGATGGCTCATTTGCCAGAGCAATGTCAAGAAATACAACACAGACACCAGCACAGCTTGCTCCAGGTTCAAAAAAACCCTCACTACAAATGATGAAGTGGTATGCAAGAATGGATGTGAGGTACCTCGAATGCAGAGCAGAGCTACAGGATGTGTTCATGCACTGAACACTGCAACGTTCACTCTGGTAGTGACTGGAAATTTTAATTCCACAGAAATGACAAGAAAACCACTGAGTTTATGTTCACATTAAAAAAAAATACAAGCACAGATGGTACCTTGTCTTTCTGTCAGCATCAGCAGGTTGAACAAGGATTAGCAGGTAAGAAGGGTGAAACACAGGCTCCATGGCTGCCGCTTGCAGAGCTCCATGGCTGGAGATGATTTCCACATTATTCTGATTCTGAGTACAGAAACTGTCCCATGCTGTCCCCTACACGCTGACCCTCCCTGCCAGGCCTGATGCTGGTTACTGGAGCAGCCTGGGATGCCTGAGCTGCCACTCTGCAGTGGGCACCTTGGAACTGCAGTTATTTCTGATATCAGCTCTGCCAACCTAGTGACTAACTAGCAAGTCAGTTATGAAAATGCATTCTGGAAACACAGAGTGGTGATGAGAGAAGGCAGGAAATTAATGAGTGATGAGCAAACACTTCAAGTGGGGAAGAAGGATGTTTACAGGTATGATTCTACAACCCTATAGATCAAGTTCCTCATTCACCTCGCTGCTGTGACTGTGAACTCTGAGCTGAGCACTGACAGGTAAGAAGGAGTTCAAGCTCTGCAGGACACAGCTGCAAATCCTGAGTTTCTGTGCAATGGCTGTGACTGGAAAATGTGAAATCATAATCAAATAATAATATTTTAATGAGGGAACAGAGCATGCACATTCTATTCTTGTGTTGCTCTATACTGCTGCAAATTAAAGGAACATCAGGGAAGCATGAATGACAGCCTGCTGTCTGGTTTAGGGATGCTGTGCTCTTGCTTAATGTGCAGCTTGACTGTTTTGTTGTGGCCACTTCATTTGGATGATTTGCTATGTAGCACATGGCTCATAATGAAAGAATGGATGGCACTAGTTTCGTCACTGTGACACCAGGCTGGTGAGGAAAATGTTAATGCAACTGGCATTTTAGCCTGAGTGTGCATCAGGAAATTGTGGCACTTTCATTTTATCTTAGCAGTGCATTTCCCAGAACTGTGCTGAGAAAAGCTGCTAGGTACCAACTGACACTCCCTTGTATTGTAAAAAGGGTTGTAAGAAAGTAAAAATAACTCTAACCAGAGTTATTATACAAATTCACATTAGATTATGCTCCAGAATTGTGCTAGGCACAATTCTGGAGCATAATCTAATGTGAATTTGTTTTCTGTTATAAATTAAGTATTTAATTACTGTAAATGCTGCAGATGTCAGTCTGTAAATATTGACCCCTGTTTTGCGTGGTCTACACTTTATATTCTGGGATACATTTTAGTTTCTTCCCCCCAAAACTGCTTGGAATTTGGTCAGTTTCCAGTTTTTTACAAAGTCCAGGAAGAAAGATTAATAATCCTAACAATTAGCTAAATTCTTGTATTGCAACCAAGACCTTGCTTCCACTGAGCCAAGTCCTCGGCACGCTGCGCTGCATATCTCAGGCACTGCAGTACTTTGCCATCAGGATGGTCTTTTGCTTGCAGAGCCGTTAAAAAATGGATTCCATCTCAAAGCAAAATTTCTGGTGACTAGTAGCCACATGGTGATGGTATCTTGTCCAGACTGAAAGCTGAGGAGTGACTACTTGCAGAGCTGCAAGCAGGTAAAAAACTGAGGTTACTTTCAGTTGGGTTTATTCATATGTCCATGGTAAGGGAAAGAGGCTGCAGATCTGGGCAGCTGAAATGCAATTACTTTCAAGAAAAAATAATTCTTACTTGTCAGTAATACCTTGCTGTCATACGACATGAAACATGCATTAAATAAGTGCATTTTCACATGGGGTAGAATGATTTAGCACTTTCCTACTTTCTGGGAAGGTTTTTTAGCAAAACCAGCAGACTGAGTATTGGCATGCTGGATCTTTTTAGAAATAAATGCTAAAAGGACCTGTGTTCCGTGAGTCCAGCCCTGTAGCAGCGAAACAAGGACAGCAATGTGTGAGGACTGCTGCATGGAGCTGTGTGGTTTTGTGCCTCACGTTGGCGGAAAAAACAAGTCGATGGCAGCACAATTTGTAAACCAATTACAGCTTCTGGAATTGATAGTCCCGTGCTGCTAACTGGGGGTCTCAGGGAATCAGGTGTTTGACAGCAGCGCTGGCCAAACAAGGACAGACAGCAAATTAAGCACCGTTCTGAACAGCTAAGAAAATATTACGTTTCTTGCTCTAAATGAGCAACACTGAAGGTTTTATTTAGACTTCAAAGGCTTACATCGAGGGCAAAGCAGTGTGTTCCTCTGTGGTCAGTTTACATTAGGAAGAGTAACAATGCCAGATTGAAAAGAAAACAAAAAGTCACAGAATTCTCTCTTGCAGGGAAAAGACCACAAACTCTGGGAGAATTTGCCACTGTGCCATGTGACCGACCTTCCCCTACCCGTGGACGGTGGATTATCATCAAAACTATTTGGACACACGCACATGATCCCACAGAAATGTGCACTAGCAAAAATATACTTTTTCTCAAGCCAAAAAGGGAACAATTTTTTTTTCATAAAAGAGACCTAAGCCTTGCTCTTGTGTTAGTGATTGGATTAGGTAATGACTAATTAGATGAGGTCATCACTTTCTATGTCGTATATATATTTATGGAGAATTTGCTCGTTCTAATTAACAGAGTAGAAATAGTTTCTTGACAAACTTCATTTTCCTGAAACTAAGAGCCCTGAATTTCTTCTACTTTTGATCTTTCTTCGGTGGCTATGTTTGCTTTACATTAAAATAACTTCTAACATTCCCATTAAGGATAATCCCTCCAGCAGCCACAGTATGACATTTCTATATTAATCTTTTAAGCATTTTAGAAAAGCAAGGTTTCATGTTTTAATAATCACAGTGTTTTTCTCCAAGGAGTTGTAAAAATTTATGGGGCCTTTCTATCCTATTTGACTTCTACATCTTTAGAGTTTGGTGCTAATGGCCCATTCAGCCTGCTTACTCTTTGACTCCTTTTTTATTTCTTTTTCATCTTCTTACAAAAGAAAAATTGCTTCCGTACCTTACGCTGTTGCAGATGCTATTCAAGTGGTAAGTAATTTCCACCCAACTAGCTGAAAAAACTCCATGCTTTCCTCTCATCTTGGAATCACTTGGGGGTCTCCACTGAAGACATCTGCATACAAACCCTTTAATTCTTAATTATGAACAAACCATAGCTACTCATTTAGAGCAGCAAAACCAACAACACCTATATACATACATGCATTTTTAAGGTTATCAGATTACTTAAAAAAACACAAAAAAAAATTCTGCTTTAATATTTTATCCCATTCTTTCTTTTTCAGTAGAAAAAGAAAAGTAATAGATGAACTATTTATGGTCATTGTAATTTTAAGATGTCCATAAAGGTGGCTCACCAGTGCCCCTGGAAGCATTCATGTCCCATACCACTCACACTTTGTCCTATGCAGAGCCCAGAAAGCCACCACAACTAATAAAAATCCAGCCACACAAGCATAGTAACAAAACAAGCAAATTCCTCCCTTTATCACTGACACCTCTCTCACTGGTAAGGTTTCACTAATGAGAGCAAACAAATCTCACCCCTATTGGACAAAGTAATTTCCAAAGTGCAAAGACAACACTATGCCTGCTTTAAGTCAAGATTGCCTCCGTTGATTTCTGGTGCTGAGATCCCTGCAGAAGAGGAGATACAGCATCTCAGTAAGGCAAGTCTCAAAGCATTTATGGTTGGAGAACAAAGCCAAGGCTCCCTGCTCCAGTGCAAGTGGAAGACAGTGGGACCAATTTCTTGTGAGACGCTTCACTCAAGAAATGAATTGATGTGGTTCGCACAAACAGCTTTACCTTCAGAAACGGGGTCTTACCCCTTCTGAAGCCACCACAAGCCAAGTCTCACCTGACTGCCCTGTAGAGATCTAAGGCGGTCAAATAAAAATGTTTTCAGTGTCTTATGTAGCAAGAATACTCTGTTCCCTGATAGAGTGTGCTGTGGCCCTGCAGATAGACTGGGACACAGAGGATAAAGAACAGAGCAGTCAGCAGCACTTTGGAGTAAGTTCGATAAAGGAGACAGGAGTTTCAGGGACTGGGAAGACTCACCAAGGAAACTGCACTAACTATAGAGGAGTAGTTTCTATTGCATATTCAGGACTGTAATCAAAGAGATAAGTGCCAAGAAGATCTGCAGCATCCAGAAATTGTCAGGGTTGTCTTTCCACAGCTTCCTCAGCGATCTTATCCTAAGATAAGTGTTTCATAACAGAATGAATGATAGGTAGAATGCACATTTAAGAATAGACAAGAAAGAAAAAAACTTTTTTTTTTTTCCACAGAAGACCCTATGCCCTTTTTATGAGTAAATTAAGGGCATGGTGGTGGTCAGTTGCACCACCGGAGCCAGCAGTGCCCAATGCCCCCAGCAGCCAGCTGGCACATGGGTCTTCCTTCACTACAGCCTTTGTGATTTACTGCCTGCACATAAAGCCTGAGTAACACGAGTGCCTGCTGTATGATTTATAGAGGCGTGGGTTGCTCATCTAAGCAGAGGAGTGGGATGCAGAAATGCTTGTGCTCTAACCAGTTTCTGACATGGAGTCCCGCAGCCCAAGGCACATCATGTTGTTTCTCAGCCTCTGGGCAAGTTCTCAATTCTTAAAGCAAATCCCAGGCCTTTTTTGATGTGCTGTTAAAGATTCCCAGAGAATGGGGAGAGCTTGCAGAAGTGCCCAGCTGTTCCACTCCTGTCTCCTTCCACTGTGTATCCTCCTCTCATTCAGCTCTGGAGAGTGAGTACTGCCGAGTCACTCAGTAGGCAAGAAGGTGCAATGATTTCCTCCAGGAGCCATCCCTTGTCTCCTGCCTCTGGAGATCGAATGCAGCCTATCTGTGGTGCTGGATGAAAACAGCAGCGATGTTCTTCTGTTTCACAACCACATACTTCTGGTCCTTCAACACCTCCAGACTCTTCCTTTGGCCCTTGTTTGCCTGTGCAAAAAAAAGAAAGATTTGCCCCTTTGTTTTTCTATTTGTACAATTATGAGTGTCACGTGTATTGTGCTGTATCCTCTCTAGTGTTTGTAGAGCCACTGGAAAGTGTAATGTCCTACATGACACATCTCTACTGACAGGCTGGTTCTCAGCCAATTATGTTGATGGTATATGTTGTTTTGCTCTCGACATCATGTGCAATCTTTAGTGCCCATTTTGGATAAGTGGAGTATTACCTGTCAATGTCATACAGTTTGCAAGCACTACACCGAGGAGTGAGGCCAGAATCACAATTCAGAACATTTAAATTGTTGATGTTAAGAAGTTAAGCAAAAGTTGAAAATATTTCACTCAGATTCAGACCAGAGTCCCATTCCAGACCTCCTTAGCCAGTGAACAGTACATGGCTGGGACTTGGTGGCCACTGTGGTGTTTTTGGTGTTCCCAATCAATGATATCTGTAGCTCCTTGTCTGTGCACCATCCTGTCACCCATCACTGGTTACAGCAGGCTAAAAGCTGCTGTAAATTACTCTGGCCCAGGGCCAATTAAAAGAGCACCATGAATTCCATCTCCATCTGGGTTTCTATTATGTTGCTTTTTACATGCATTGTCCTGAAGCTAAAACGGTGTGAGAAGGTTGCCAGAGAGTTTGTGCCTCCAGACAAACAGAAGGAAAAAACCAATGCACGTATTAAATAGAGGAAGGGGAAGCAGAGGGTTCACATTCCTAAGCATAACCCCTGAACTGGTACTGCAGCTGGAAATCTGCAGGGAAGCACCACTCACCCCTCAGTGCTGATACAGAAAAAAGAAAACTAAATCGCCCCAAATACTCATAACGAGTCTTATGACTGGTACTGAGAAATAACCCCAATCTCTTGTTCTTTGTCCTCTGAACTATAGTCACCTTGCATTACATGGTACAAAATGAGTAGCCAGGCTTCCTATTGTCATTGGTGTTAATCATAGGAGATGCATATGAACAGGCCAATGGTGTTTATAACCTTGGTTAACAAAGTCAGGCACTGGAGTCTCTTCTCTCCTTCACCCATATCATTCCAGTGGCTCCAGTGTAGTTATTTTGGGTTTACACCAGCACCAGTTAAGTCAAGACTTTTGGGATAGAAAATTCTCACAACACTTTTGAAAAATAGAAAGTACCAGAACCCAGTGAATTCCTTTGCTCAGGTGCACACAAAAGCCACTTTCCATGAAAACAGTGTAGTGTGTGCTGGAGGAAGAGAGGCTGGCTCTGAAGCCGATCCCCTGCCAGCAGAAAGCAAACCCCATGTACTTTCATTAGCACATGAAAAATCACAGTAAATGCTGTTCACCTTGGTACCAAACAAGAAAATGTCTCTCTGATGGTAGGGACACTTTTATCTTGGATCATCAGTGCCCTGCTGGCACTGGAACATATTTATTTTTTAGCATTCAGTGACCTTTGATACCAGTAACCAGATAACCAGAGGGCTGCCAAGCTGCCCATGGACTCTTCCATGCCAGTCTTTATCTGCTTTGTATACTGGCCACTTTGGAACTGAACTCTGCTTGTTTGTGAAGGGGTAGGTGGGACAGGTAGCAAAACCCTCCAGGGACTCAGTGTGTGTATGTTATTTGTGTGTCTGTGTGTGTGACACTGATTCTGAGGCCAGATATTCTGTTAATACACACCTACATGTGTGTGCATGTAACCAGGGGAGCTGTAGTTTCTTGCTCTTATACTACATAAAAAGTGACACTTGCATGTTTGTTGGCTTTACAGGGCAGCCTTCAGCTAGGTTGTGACTTACCTAATATTCTGGTGCCCTCTTTATGAGCCTTTTTGTTGTCCTTGTATCTTGTGATTATCTTCTCTACCACATTAATTAAAACCTCTGCTCTGCCCTGACCCAACCTTGAGTACTCCCTGGGTTTGTACTTCACCCTGGGCAGCGCCAGCTTTGGGAAGTTTGCACAGCCTGGTTGCTCTAGGACAGTTCCATTTTTTCAGCTAAGCTCCCAGCTGGAAAGGCACATCTCACCCTGAGCTACATGTCCCAGCTGTGACAGCACATGGCTCATTCGCCTAGATGTAACTCACTGAGAAAATGCCAACTTAGGGAGGGAGGGAGGGAGGGAGGGA